>JABUQX010013844.1:42500-65784 GCA_015478945.1 Trachelipus rathkii
CACACGAGGCATTTTAATGTATCATATATATATGTTTAGTAAAAAGCAATTTTTTTGCTTTATTTCGTTCGTGTAGGGATAGAGAATAACTGTCGAAATGTTTCAACTTATCGATACATCGACATTTATTATTTATCGATATTATATATTTTTAACGATTATCAACGATTTTATTATATTAGAAAAGTGTACGTAAATAATTAAAATTTTTTTTTTTAAAAAAAAATTAAAACTATTTTTACACAATGTAAAAAAAAAATTTCAATTAAATAATATATATATATTTATATCCTATAAAAATTATATATATATATATATATATATATATATATATATATATATATATATATATATATATATATATATATTAGAGAGAGAGAGAGAGAGAGAGAGAGAGGAGGGGTTCTAATTTTACGGCAATGTAGATCAATCTAGGTTAGGTTTAGTTGTACGGCATCAACGATCCATATAGGTGAGCTTGAAGCCTAGGGCTTCAAGGTCGGTTTAGGAACCTCCCCTAATTCAGTTTACAATAAGATTAGTTAAGTATACCTATCACCACTTGAACTAGTAGGTTCGTAAACCGAGACTCAACCTAGATGGACCTACGTTGCCGTAAAAGTAAACCTACCTAAATGGTTTACTTTTACGTCAACTTAGGTCTATCTAGATTAGGTTTAGGTCTACGGCATCGACGATTCATATAGGTTAGGTCTCGGTTTAGGTTCTTCCTAGTTCAGGTATACCGTATACACTAGCTTGTGATTGATTATAACGCTGGTTCAATACAACGCTTAATGAGTTTATATTTTTGTTAATAACAGGTAGAAAGATGATTTAAATATCGATTTTGGGTAAAAGATTACGATAAATCGAGTCTAATGATCTATCGATCATTTGCAGGCTCAAGACTCTGAGTTCACGTTCAAAACCACCTTAAGAGGTCTACCAGATTTCGAACGCAGGCTTCCCAGCGTTGAAAACTCTTCGGCGCCATTGAGCCTAACTCTTCCGGAGTTGGAGGCAGCCTTCCCAGGCTTGGAGATGTGATGCAGCACTCGAACTATCCCTTGGAGACGTGCCGCTGTCATTGACTTGCAGTGTTACCGATGGAAAAAAAAACAAACTTTTCCGGAGTTCGGAGCAGATCCATAGTCAACGGCCTACATGACTTGACAGATGCGGCGACCGTGCCCGGCGGGGCACGGAGCGGTGCGGTGCAGTGCAGTGCGCTGAGGACTTGGGCTAAACCCAAACGCGTCGCCGACACCAGAAACCCCTAATTTGATGTCTCAAGCCTCAAAAACGCGCAAAACATTTGTCTAGTGCCAAAGATACTAGAAAGTACCAAAAAAAACATTCGTCTAGTGCCGAATATTCGCTGGTCGTCGAAAGTAGCCCCTATAACCTGAGCTGGGAAGGTCCTAAACCGACACCTAACCTATATGGATCGACGATGCCGTAGGCCTAAACCTAACCTAGATGGATCTACGTTGCTGTAAACGGATATTCCTAAGCTAGACTCTGACGCTCAGGATTTTTTTATGATTTTTATAAAAATGGCGATGGAATGGTTCTGCTCTTAATATATATATATATATATATATATATATATATATATATATATATATATATATATATATACCGTAAACTGGGGTTACTTTAGCCACCGGGGCTACTTTGGACATTTTCACCTATATAGCTTTCATGGTTCATAACTTTTTTTCTAGAAAGGATGGAAATTTAATTTTTTTTTCCTTTAAAAGCCAGTAAAATTGACTACTAAAATGAACCATTAGGTGTCAGAAATAACAAAATAAAAATGTTGTTTTACTACTGACAAAATGTAATTGAAAAATCGTGAAAAACGAAGGCGTTTTGTTAAGGTTCACCCAGAAGAATTGGGAAGACATACAAACATGGTTTTCATGTATGTTACTCTTAAGCATCTTAGGAAGGGAGCATAGAATGCCTGATTAATCAGCGTTCATAGTTTAGAAGCTACAGACCTTAAATTAAAATGGGGCTTCTTTGGCAGGGGGGGTGGGGCTTCTTTGGCAGGGTGGGCCAAGCAACCACAATTTATTTTTACCATTTTTTACCTTATTTGGTGGTTAATTTGAATAATTTTAGTTACATTATGCCTATGTATGCATGTTATTATATATATATACGTTATATATATTACTTTTTTAATTTAAATAGATTTATGGAATGGGTTTTCCAAGAACCAGTCTTTTTTGATATATAAAATTAAAAAAAAAAATGTAAATAACAAAATCAATATTAAGGATCCCTAGCTTAAGGAATAGCAAATGTAGCCCCAAAGTAGGATTAAGAAATCTTAAATTTATTTATAAGTTAATACAAAGAAACTTCAGCTGACCAAAATAGCCCCAATGCATGGGGTAACTTTAGCCACCCTATTTTTTTGAAATTGTGAAAAAACTACTGCATGGATCAAGAAAATATTCAAGGTATGTATAGTCCTAATACAGTTCCATATTTTGAGTGTGTAATATCTCATTTAACTTTAAAACTTTTTCTAATATTTGCAAAGAAAATTTGAAAGTGGCCAAAGTAACCCCAGTTTACGGTATATATATATATATATAATATATATATATATATAATATATATATATATATATATATATATATATATATATATATATATATATATATATATATATATATATAATCAATATATAATATAATATATAATATATAATTAAATTATATATATATTACATCCATATATAATATATATATACTATAATATATATATTATATCTATATATAATATATATATATATATACTATATATATATATATATATATTATTATTATACTATATATATAATTCTTCATCTTCCTTATTCCTCCCCAAGACTGGCTTGGTTAAGGTGCTACAAGCATCAAAAAGACGAAAGCAGTAGAAGGATAATGAACAAAAGTCGAAAAGAAGCCCAGCCTTACCCCCCCCCCCCTGTCCCCCTTAATAGTCAAAGACTCGTCGCATCAGAGTTTGAACTTTGACTCTCCCTTACAACGGGACTGCGACGGACCCACTAATGGTAAAGTCATCAGTGTAAGGTTTCATTCCCTTTACCTCAGGTTGGCAGTCAACCATTTACCCCCTCGTACAAAACCCCGCCAATTCTTCTCTTATTGCCACTTATTCTGCGCCTCGTGCCAAACTCACATTTCTCTCCTTCAGAATTCGTTTACTGACTAATCCACTTTTTTCTTCGATTTCCCAGCCCGTCGGTTTTCAAACACACTCGCCATTTACATCTTGCTTAAAATACCTGACTATCATTCATGCTTTCCCACATGCACAAGACCATCTCAACATACTGTGCATTTATTCTTCTCGGTTACACCTTTCCTTCACACGTCACCTCAAGTTCTAATAGTTCATATCCATCATTGTATCAAATTCTTCTCACACCTAGCATGCCTCTTAGATTGTCCATCTGAAACATTGAACTTTATATCTATACTTCCTTATTCCAGACCATAGTTCCCCTCATCTATATCAACTAGACCAGTACACATACGCCTCATGTAAGCCCTAGGAGCACTAACTGCAATTTTTGTCGTTACTCTAATATTACTTATTTGTTGAGTACCTTCTTGCCATTCACTAATATACAACAACCATTCGGATGGACTTAAATGCTCAAACAATCATATACCGCTAATTTTAACTCAGAACACTTTGTTCAGCTGCTGCACCTATCTAACATAACTTCACAACTGTCCTCACTACTCACCACCATAACCTAACTCTTATCTTATGTTTACTTTCAAAACCCTCCTTTTACAGCACTCTGCCAAATCTCTCTACAATCTCTCAAACTCTTAGATTCGCCACACCAAACCAAATCATATGCATATAAGTAGGTATGGGGCACTCCTTCCCATATCTCCATCATTCTAACCCCGAATTTCTGTCACGCCAGCCTTCAATTCTTTTGATAACCCCCATCCATATACAAATTGATAACCAAGGAGACATGAGACAACCCTTGCCTTCACTCCGCTATTAAACTAAACCAATCACTCTTTGATACCATCTTTTCTTAACAACACACCCTCACTATATCATACATTACTTTGATTCCTTCAGAAGCCTATCCGACTCCTATCTATCATAAAACCTGACATAGACAGTTCCTATTAGTCCCTATCAATACCCCTGTTGAAAATCCCAATCTATTACTAAATTCATTTATTCTTTTCATCTTTCATTTTTTCCCTCATTTGCTTCAATGGTAAAGTTTTTGATCCACACATCCTCACTGCACTCCTAAACGCACCTTGTTCTTCACCAAATCAATCCTCAGTCACTCGGCGCACTCTTTTCGACCAAAATACCAGCATTATATCTTCCCTACAACCCTCCATAAACTAATTCCCCTATAATTTCTAAAGTTCCCTTTATCTCCCTTACCCTTAATAAGGGTACTATTATTACTGCTCTCTCCAATCCCTCGAAACTATACCCTCCATAAACGCTCTTATACACAAATTCCAAATTCAATCACCATCTCGCCTCCTGTCTTGATCATTTCACCAGTAGATTCATCTATACTGCAGATTTACCATTCTTCAAACCTTTTCTCGACTCTACCCCTTTCTCTCTTTGCTAATTAACCTCAATCCCAAAATACCCTATTCTTCTTGCACCATCTAAACCACACACATTCACTATTATCAACTCATCATTACTGCCAATATTATCATATTTTCAAAGTGTTCTTTCCTCACTCCACTCCACATCCATTTCATCAATTACAAAACACCATCCCTATCATTATTCCTATAGCAGGTTCTATTCTCATTCTAAACCTTTCGCACTTCCTCCAGAACGAGTTCTATTCCTTGTAGGTCTCCGTTCATTCTCCTTCAAACTGTTCATTTACCTCTTATTTTCTCTTACGTATGCATCTTTTTAGCATTCCTTTTTTCCTCTTTTATAATTTCAGTCACTCTTTCTTTTGAAACTTCAATCATTTGCTTTTAGTACATTTAACCGTACTTTTTCTTTTTTAACTTTTTAACCGCTTGCATCACTCTTCATGTCCACCACTCAGACTGTTTCATTCTCTTACTCTCTTTTGCCTGCTAAGCAATCTGCTTCCAGATTTATTCGCTTTCAACTTGTTCACATTCAACTTGATTTACTTCGCGAGCGTTTCTTGACAAATCTATCCTTATTACTTGTTCACGTAAACTTCTCACGTCTTGAAAATTTTACACACTTCTTTCGTTACAACCTCCTCTCCATCCAAGTCCCCACTTACTTAATTTTACATAGAACAACATTAATGATCTGATAATTCCCATTCTCCTAACTCCTCACTGATTAACAATCAGATACATACTTCACCAGTCTCTCTTCACCAACACATCAAATCAATTATAACTTTTTCACTTAGATACATCTCTACCTACACCAACTCTAGTATACTTAATGGATATCGGTGTTAAGAAGTATTATCTTACACACATACCGTCTCCGCCTCACAGAAATCAATCACCTTCCCTACCATTCTCATTTCTCTCCTGACACCCAAACCACCTGTTATACCATGCCTTTTTTGATTCATTATATATATATATTATATACTATATATATATATTATTTATATATAACTATATATATATATATATATATATATTATAATATATCATATAGTATAGTATATATATAATATATAATATAATAATATATATATATATATACTATTAAATTATAATTTATTTACCGCCTGTATATATAAAATCGTTATTGATAGTCAATCGGCTACCATCAATCCATTTAATACACTTTAATATACACATAAATAAGGGTAATTTTAATAAAAAACCAAAAAAAAAAATTTTGTTTTAAAAAAAATACCGTTTTTTTTTGCAAAAAAAACCAAATTAAAAAAAAAACGTTTTTTTCACAACCCCTATAATATATTATTAAAATGATTTTGATAAGCTGTGAGAATTGAGAATAGAGTTTTGGTAAAACCCGTTACTGTTTAGGCTAGAGCGTAGGCGATACGCATGCGTATCTACGAATAAAAAAGTTGCCACCACCACATTTCGACCTATGAAGCCTTCCTCTCTGTTCTGCTTACTGGAATGTTAGATTTGGATTTAGAATTTTGTATGAATGGAGAAACATATTCTTTTAATGGCAATCAGGTGATGAAACTCATGAACGAGGACAAATGCAGGATATGAAAAATATTAAAAAGGGAGATTAGGGATAATAATAATCATAAGCGTAAGCATAAGCATAAGCAAAATTATAATAATTACCTTATTTTTATTGTACCTAAAATTAAAGGGATGCAAGCTTTTGCAAAGGTAGTTTCAATTTAAAATAATTGGAGAGGGGCGTAAGATACAATAGTAAAATGTAGAGGTTTATTAAATATAGTTATTTATAAAAAGTAAATTACATCATCATCATCCATGCATACTCGTAGTTCTTAGATAATTTTCTTTTTCTTTGAGCATTGGGTCTAGGTCACATGTCGGTACTCGGGAAGCGAATTTTATCTTTTTGTAGCGTTGTGTACTTTTTATTTAAATTCCCTGCGGGAAACATTTCTTTTTGAGGTTATGCACTAAAAGTACGAGGAATATTATAATTTTTGGTTCAGAGAAGTGATACAGGTGTAACCAATCTTACTATTACATTAGTGATCATAGTAACAATAAAAAGTTTAATAAATATAATTAAATAATTGCTATTTTTTTTAAACACCTTAATAATACCAATCGACTATATTTTAATGTGATTGTTAATTTTAAATTAAGAGTTTTTAACTCAAAAAATATTTAATTAACAATAAATGTCAGTTAAATTAAAATACACACAAAGAGTTTCGGCTCTTTCACTAAAATTGTTTTTATAAGAAGTTTTAACTTGTTAAAGAAGTCTATGCTTCACTTTTTACTGGTATTTAATTTTAAAACTGCACTTTAACTTTTATAACTTTTATAATAATAGTTTTTATTAATTTTCTATGTTGAATTTTCAAAAACGGAATGTCTCCTAATTTATTTTCAAAAGGTTTAAAATTGTTTTCTTTTCCAGGTAAGAAAGGGGAAATATCCCGTGAAAACTTTTCAAGTTTATATTAGAGGGTATGGAACCCTTAACTAGTTTTGATGGAAGGAATTAGATCCCAGCCATGTTTTGAGTTAAAGGGAACAAGGCCCCTACCACGTCTGCGAAAGGGATTAGATCCCTACCACGTCTTAATTTAGAGAAGAGATGGGAAAAGGTCCCTTACCATGTTGAAAGCTTTGATAGAGGGAACAAGGTCCCTACCTGGTTTTTGATTGATTTGTAGAGGAAACAAGGTCCCTACCATGTTCTAAGTTAAAGGGAACAAGGTCCCTACCTCGTCGACCTATAAATTATTACAATTTATTAGATATAAATGCTTTTAATTTAAATTTTCTTTTATTGTTTACTAATATTTAATGTTTTAGGTTTGTTTACTATAATATATGACCTACCTCAAAACTTTGAGGCCATATATTCGATTATTTTGTAGAAAGTTGCTCATTGAGGACACTGTGGTCGAATACAAGTTGGATGAATTGATCTAAAAAAATTAAAAAAGGTTCTACTTACAAAACTTCGAATCCATTGGAAAGCATAAACATTTAAAAGAAAGGACTTATGTGCTCCATAAAAAAAACTTATATTCAGATAGATATTATTCTCGGCTATTCAATATATTTCTACCATAATAGAGAAGTAAATTATTAGACTGAAAGCAAGGCATACAATAACATAGAGATCCATTAAGATTGCTGTAATACTAAAAAATAAACATATGAAATCAGATATATTGATGATAATTCTGTGGTAGGTAAAATCCTTACATTTTCCTCCCCACCAGTTATTTGGAAAAATAACTGACAGTGTTGAAAGTGAGATGGAATCGAAAGTGAGATGGAATCGAACGTTGGAGGAGTTGTAAGAAGATGGACGTATAAGATATCCAAAAAGGTCAAATGGAGAGGAGCAAGATAGAGTGTAAAACTAAAAGATAAGAATTAGGCAAACTATGCTTAAGTTGTTTTCCTTCCATATGTTGAGTGGATGATGAAAAGCCAAAAATAAAAAGAAAAAATCTAGGTAGCAAATATGTAAGTGATCTCCTGAGACCTTACAGTCACAAATAGTCGTTCCTATGACAACTTCCGGATGAACCCGGACTTAGCAAGGGGTGTTAATTTTATGTCTGTAGGTTTGGTTTTTCAGGGTTGTTAAAAACTGTGGATCATTTCAATGACCAGTTTTCAATATCTCCACCAGATTTTCAATGCATGGGGTAGAATTCTTTATATTCGTTGAAAGATATGTTCTTTTCATATGCATCAACAAGTGAATATTTTGAATCCCTTTTTCGAGCTAAATATGTTGAGCTTCTTCGGGCAGTTTTCTTTGTTTTAATGTAAATTTGGAGAAATGAACTCGCGCTATGATGCAAGAATAACAATCGCCTAATTCACTTGCTTCCAGGTTTCAAATATAAGACAGCTCGCAGTCTTCCCTCGCATGCTACCCAAAAGAACTCTTCTGCATCCTCTAGCGCAAAACACATCCCACAATCAGACCCTTCGCAGAGTTCATGCTTACAACCAATGGGCACGATTCGTAGGCTTCTTCACCTAGACCTCTTTCCACTGTTCCATATCAATTATTTCTCGAGCCTAGACACTTGCGCTTGGTAAATTCACTATCTCTCCTGACTGATTTATCTCATGTAAGCTCGTTGTGTAGTCTTCTTCTGCAGCATTCCAATCGCATTGTTAATGATCATTGTGGAAAGACCACAGCCCAAACACTTAAACTGGAATTTTTCCCACAGTTGTAATTCTGTAACTTATGAAGATTCAAGCTTCAAATTCCTCAGGAATCGTTCTTTATAGAATTTCTCCATCAAAAGGCTTGAACCCATATTTGTAACCTACAGGGCGGCTCCAAAGTCAAACAGGATTCAGGCTAGTTGTTTCTTTGTGTGGTTTGTTTTCAATTCCCACTGGTTTATGTATATTTTTCACTTGGTTGGTGAGTCCTTCAGGCACTGTAGGTGCAGTAGTATCATTACCTGTTGAAGAAGGAATATCAGGACAAGATTGAGATGAAGAAGAATTATACAGGTTTAAGACAGATTCGAGTAAGGTTAGGCAGATATATAGAAGAACAATTGTATTAGAAGATTATGATTGAGCTTAATTCAGGGATAGAATAGGGAAGATTCCGGAGGGATAGTAGTCAAGAGTGAAGTAAGTGCGACAGGTCATGATATTGACAAGCTACAATATAGGTGAGAAGACTAGGGATGAATATGATATGTTGCATAAGTAGAAGTATGTAGAAAGGGCAGATAGAGTCGACATAGAAGGTTGTAGTAAGGAGATCGTAGTAGTATAGAATAAGTAGACGTAGGAATAGTAAGTAGTAGGAATAGTTAGGTTTTAGAAAGTGATAGTTTTATATGAGGAAGATATCGGATTAAGATTACTTACTTCTTCTTTTCCGTTGTTAAGGGTTGTATTTGTAGAATTTTTATAGCCTTGAATCTTAGGCATGCTTTCAAATGTTTAGTATATTTTCAGTTAGTGGTGGTGGTATCTGTACCCTTTTCGTTGTACTTTCAATAGCCGGTTGTATTTGTTTTATAGACAACGGTTGATTCAATGGCTTTTCACCATCTGAATCAGTCCTAGAGTTGGTTGTCTAGAGATTTATTACCTCGATCTTTCGGGGTGTGTTGGGATCTCATTAGTCATTTCACACCGTTGATAGATTTTACGTATTTCCTTTATATTTGAAATTTCTCTTTATTCCCGGGACAATCTGCATGCGAGTGTTCTTTTTACAGATCAATGACAGAATAGGAAGTATTGCTAATATTTTACGTTTTCGTGGTTCTTTTTGGGCAATTTGGTTGATTATAATGGCCATGTTCTCGGCAATGTTATATACATTGTTTTGTCTAGTATAGCGTGATCATATATAGTGACCATGTTTGCTGCAACAATTGAAATTAAGTCTTTTTTTAACACTTTTCGATATCAATTGTCCGGCTCTTTACAGTTTTGAAATGTATTGTGTGACTCTGATTGTTATATTGGTTGATGTTGTTGTGGTTGTGATAACAGGCTGTGATGGCTTAGTAATTTTAAAAGAAAGAGAAGATTGTATCTTTAGTAAAGGTTTGAAGAACCTTGTACTTTTTATTCATTTTGAAATGTGAGCAACATTTTGATTGGTTTAGAACAAACCAGTATCTGCATTAGTATTTGAGGAATTCTGACATATTCTGTGAAACTGAATTTAAAAATACTTGTTGTCACCTTTTGCGTTGGTGCGGTCATCATTAACCATCTGGGCTTGCATCGAGCGCTTTGTTCCCAAGCTTCTTGCTAGACAAACTCTTCAAAGATCATCGCTAATAATTAGTCTAAATTAGGAATGTTACTTGATTTTGTTCATAAATTCGCTTTTTAGAACCATCCAACTATTACAACCATCATCATTTGCAAAAACAGTTCAATGATTGGTTGTAAGTATGCTGAGGAGATTGCATTTCAAGATATCGAAGATTTATGGGTGGTTTGAAGGAGAACAATAGTAAGATGCAAGGACCATATTGAGAATTCTCTAGAGCATGTGCCAGGAGATCTTATCTAATAACATCAAAAGTCTATATTGTGATGCCTGTTATCTAAGTCTTGTACGGATGATTCTTCTGTACGAGCTTTTGTTAAGGTCATTTGTACTACTGTTAGAGGTGTACAGATAGACCGAGTGATCATGAAAGTAAGTATTTTATTTGTTTAGAGTATGAACGCTCAATATTCGACAACCGAAAATATGAAAAGAGGTTCTTCAGATAATAGAATTAGAAAACAAGATAACCTTGTACTGAAAACAGTTAAAATAGAAAGAGTAGCGCTGGTTATCCGTACTAGCAATTATATGAGAGAAAACAATTTTTTGTTATTCACTCTCTCCCAAGCATGACGCCTCCCTATCACGCTCACAATGGCTATACTCACCACCCGTTTTACTAAAGAGAATTAAATGTATAATTTGAGTATAGTTTTGCACGCGACAAATTGAAGTATATGCAAAATAGTTTATTGTAATCAATATAACTTACAATCTAGTTGTGGTACGATGCAGACAGGCACACAAGCTGGGAGATAATTCAACATAACGTATAATAACATCAATGACATGAGTGAGATAGACAAGTACCAATAATTTGGCATTTATTGCCGACAAAGAGCGACACCGGAACTACTAGATATCTCGAAACCAGTGTATAAAATATGAGATCACTATTGCTCCCGTCTTCCTTATCTGCTTTACTTTGGGAATGTCAGCAAATCATTGGAGGATTAATAGAACTAAATTTTTGTGATTAGTTTAAATTTAGAGCTTTGTTCTGTATTTATACTATGTCTATAATAGAGAAAATGCAATAATCTCAGGTGAATGAATATCGCATGCGAGCGAGAACAGTTGGAGCCAATCCCAGAGTATATATGAAAAATAATCGAAAATATGCCCAGAAGAATTATGATCGAATGACACGGAATGGACATAAATGTAAGATCATTCATTATAGTCACACATAATAGATCAAATTTCTGAAATATTAACTGTCATTATCCTTGTTTAAAATTATGTTAATAACTCACTTACAATTGAAAGGGAATTTCAAGCTAGTTCCGTCAGGAGAGTATTTGTCTCAGATTATAAATAAGAATAAGTAGGAGTAGGGTTGATACAGAACTCAAAATAGTAGATAAGATGAGAGGTTGATCTATATTTAACATCTTAGTGTATATTAATAAAGTCCATCAAGGTTGATTACATCATCATCATTCCAATGATACTATATGCGATAGGGGAGCATAGGACTAACAACTTCCCTTCTTTTCTCTTGAAAGACATTGATGTACTGTTCGAAGGTAAATAAATGTCATACTATCGGAGATACCAACACTTCGAGGAGTACAATTATTCTATAGATGGCTTGTATTTACTAGAGTTTTGCTACTCATTGAATTCAAAATCCGCTTGGGTCTGGGAATCATTAACTAAATCACTTATATCCTTGGCCGTGATTTATAGACTACTAGAAGTCTAGAAAGGGGTACCAAGATACACCACTCACTTAACATGAAAATTGGATCATACAGTGCACGCATTAGGATATTGAGAATGAACACCGGTAATGTTATTCAGTAGCATAATACAAATTATTTCTATCAAATAGCAATACCTCAACATTAAGTCGGGAACAAAAGATAAAGTACGATCAATCTTTAATACACAAATCATGTTTAATTAAGATCATTTCTACTATAATTTACATATCCATAATTGTTATTAACTACTTTTATTTCCTACTAATCAACTAATACTTTCATATCACATGACAACAATCGATCTAACAACTAATTCATTTTTATCCATTTGTAACTTTAAATACATTAGAAAGAGTTTCTTAAACGTTAAAGTATTACTATCAAAATAATTGTCCATGTAGTTTATAATTTCTGACAGATTACACATATCTAAAAATACATGAGTTCGTTGGACTATGCATCCAACTATTTATAATATTCATGCCGTAGTCTCTTGCTCATATGTCCTATTAGATAGCTAAGTTTGTATCTACTATTGTATTCTCTATAACGAGACACTGTCTACTGCCTCTATCTCACTGTCTTATTCACTTTATCCCTTGGTACATGGTACTTCCTATTTCTAATCAATAGATAGCTCATGCTAAATTCTTTAATCTATTATTGTTTCTTCTAATCTTCTTTTCCTAACCTTATACTGGAGTTATATGTTATATCTGTTAATTAATTGTTCTTCTTCCTAATCATTGCAAATGTAATGTCCTGAATTTCCTTATTCTACAGGTAAGCAAACACGTGATAAGTCGACTCCGTTTCCATAAGTACTCACATGTTGAAATATGTCACATAAAACAGTGCGAATTAATAAGCAACAACGCATGAAATACCAACGGTGATGAGGCAGATCAAACATTTACGAAATTCACACAAGGTAGGTGGATATTCAGCCTATATAGGGGGGAATATTTAAATAGAATGGATTTTCCCGAGCGTTTGATAGAAAGTTCTTGAATCCATAAGTTAAGTCTTACTGTGGGTGAAATTCCATGTTATACGTTGCTAGAGTGTCACATTGAATATAACGTACAAGTTGTAGTAGAAACTGTGAGAAGCTTAACGAAGTGCTAGTGAATGTAGATAAGTAAGAGCGCAGATTTAAGAATATATTCCATCTTACAGCCCAGACCATATTGGTTCAGTTGGCATGGTATAATAAAATATATGAACAGAGTGAAAAGAGACCTCTATATGACCTGACACACCAGTTTTACTCAGCGTCGACAAGTAACTTGGGATTGTTTTAGTATCTCTAACACTAGAAATCGTTTCGTTAATTTATGGAGCAGAGGAGAACTGCGCAGGCTTCTAATAATTTATGGGAACTCCTGCGTAAGAATGATATTACCATTGTTGTATGCTATATGCGAGAGGTCTTCTATTTCATAGAGACTACTATGGATGTAAAAACAAGAATCGACAGGAATAGTCTCTCCTAACATTCTGGTAATGCTTCGATTGAATTAAGGGTTTTATGATAAGAAGATAAATTACACACGTGTTCCTGGCTACAGTTGCATATGAAGATATCTTTCCAACGAATATGAAATCAGTAATAGATTCAACACCCCATGGGAACATTGAAGGTCCTGCTGTGCGTAGCACGCTATTCTGTATAGTATACTTGTCTGCGTAATAAGAATCTCAGCATTTTTTTTAACAACAACTTTTACCAATATAGCACATCCCATAAAAGGACCTTTAAAATTAATTATTAACACTTCAATTTTATTTCGTTGCATTGAAGTTCCCGGGCGTCATATAATATAACGCGTAAATTTTAGTGTTCGTTTCGTTAGTACTATAACGAGACATTAATTATGTGATGACTTCGTAAGTCCTCCACGAGATCAATCTCACTTTTGCAGCGTCCACATTATTTAGCTACTTTTACGATTTTATTTCTGTTTATTGTAAATATGGCTCTTTCAGTCACCACTCTGAAGGCACCACATGAGGTACCGATTACGAGAAAGAATTGGGAAAATAACTATATAAGCATAACGTTAATATGCTAATATCTATTGCTTATTCTTTGTTAACACTTAAAATTCTTAGAGAGTCTTCACTCTACAAAACTCCTTCGTTACCCTCATTGTAAAGTCATTTGAGGAATAAACATTAAAAGAAAGCACTGGTACTGTATCCCATTCTTACTAAACCCTCCAACGTTCGAATTATCAACTATCTCAAATCTCTCGAGATCAGCAATCCCAACTTTTCAACACTGTTACAAGTTATTTTCTTCCGCAAAGTCCACTGTTGCGAAGGTAGAAATATGATTTATATCGCATCTCATCAAATAGAGATTTACACATTACATTTAGAAATGTATATATGACTAAAGTGCTATACTTATAAATAATAATAGAGTATACCAATATGAGAGTTTGCTGTAATTTTTTTACAAGGCAATCTCTATTGAGATCTCATAAATAAAATTACAACTCATATATATAAATGCACTTGCATTTCAACTCTAATGTCATTTACTCTGCGTTCATATTGATGAAGAAAAAGATGCATTTAGAACTGGCTGAGAGATGGTATCTGATGATGATTTATATTAATATATAGATTTTTTATTTTATACTATATAGGCCTATTTTCTATATTAAATATTAGATTATGCTTTCCAATTGAGTAATAATTTACGTAAGTTTTTTTGAGGATAGTAGAATAGTCATATTTTATATATTTAATTATATTTACGATTACATAATTTCACTAATCCAACTTGTTTCGACCACAGTGTCTCAATGAGCAACTTTTACAAATATCGATAATATATATATGGCATTATACAAAAGTTATTATATATATATGAGTCTCAATATATATTATATTAAGTAAAAATTAAACATAATTGTATCTATTAATATAATTAGTTATAATTAACATATAAAATGCAATGTTTATTAAAGCATTTAGTAATACTATAACTTGTGTTTGACTTTTTAGATTGTTAGGTAGACATGATTCAGTGGTTTGAGTTTTATGTTTCATCATTTTACTGTTCCTTATTCAAATTCATTTATATGAATTTGGTGTGAGACAATTTCTATAAATTGAATTTAATTTCTCTAATCTATTAAGCATTAAGCAAAAAGATTTGTATAAAAGTAAAAAGAAAACACAAATGGTAGGGTACTGACTTGCAATTCTTTATTCTCATTAACAGTTCAGTATGAGCACATTTTGCGTAGTTCTTGTTGATGGACCTTTTCCTCCACTTCTCTGCATAAAATTTATGTACGATGGTTGTAGAGCAAGAATCCTAAGTACCCATTCTCGCGCATACGTGCTGTAAGGGCTGTATACTGCTCATTTATTATACTCAAACACTGGACTGGATGCCATAAAATGCTTTCTCTATGAAACTTTGAGTTATAGGGTATCCCTATTATATTTGCCTATAATAAGAAATCTTGAAAAGAGGATTTTTGAAAGTTCTAGAGCTTGTACTATATTGTCTCTTCCTATTATCGCATAGTGATATAAACTATTGAAGAATGTAGACGCTATCCAAAAATAGATTAAAGCGAAATATAATCGAAATGCAGTGGACATCGCGTTTCTAGGCAGACACTTATCTGACGGATTATGATTTAAGAGATAATAGATTGAAATCCACACTTGGAGGCTTATCAAATATAAAAGATTTCAAAACATATTCTTATAAGTCTTAAGTTGTCATATATTGCAAGAGAATCTATTAATATGAGTATTTATTCCAAACAAATTAGGGAGGTAAAGTGAGGGCCTTGATTTAATCCAGTATCTACTTAGCTCTAATTAATTTATAGTTGAAAGAGACTTGGAATCTTTTGGATTTGAATCTAGCATTTAAAGCTATCTTTAGTAATAACTTTAAAATACTTAATACTATATAAAATTATATTACGATTCGTCATTTAATAGTTTGTAAAAATTAATTGAGTAATTAATTTATATTATTTATATCACCATTTTTCTGTATTGTTAGCTATGTACATATATTAGTAATGATGATTATAATTGTATCCTTCAACCTATACTGTCGTTTTAGTGCTAAACTTACCTAAGATAATGTATCTGCGGAATATTACAAGTTACCCAAACTTATATATACACATGTAATCCTCCTATATCTATATTAAAATGTCCTAAATTAAATTAAATAATAATAATTAAAGATAAACTTTACCACAGGGCTGTTAGAGCAGGTCTCTTCTTGATTTAATAGCCCACTGGCACTCATCAAGGTTCTTCGTCTGGATCTGCGCGCTTGTTTTCCTTCCTCGTCTTTTCCTTCTTTTCTTTTCTCTCTCCTTTTCTCTTATTTTTCTTTTACACGTTGATTGAGAGAGAGCTTATATGCAGACAAATTGATCTACATCATGAACATGCAAAATATATAAGGGTGCGTTTAGAGGCACAAACGGTCCCTATGAGTTTAGACAAACCTGAGTCATTATTAAACGAGTATAAGATCTGAGATTCACCTTAAGTCAAAACAAATAACTATTCATTGAATGAGGCATCCTTTTTTCGTATTCCACTCCAACATGAAGTCTTCTTTTAGAAACTTTAACAGGGTGACTTTTGTACCAGAGGTTATGGATCACTGTTTTGAGAATTTTAAGCTCGCATACACACCGACAATAGTTAGGTAATCTTATCTGCCGCGATAAATTACGGAGATCATACTTACCGTATGTTACTCTATCCTCCTGTCGTGTAATAGCGAACGAAAGCTCTATGCAATCATAAGGTTTTTAAGCTATAAAAAAATGATATAGGTCAAAAAAAATACAAAAAAACAAAAAGAAAAGCTGTCCTTTTAAGTCCTCCTGTACATTCGTTTGTCTTCATTAGGATAACTTACATCAGATTATCACTATTAATTCTCATTTCTCCCTTCCTTATTTTCTCACTTAATCTCTCAAAAAAAAAGAAAAAAATAAAAAAAGTCATACGGCATGGTACTCATAGCATAGACTTCTAAGAGAGATCCCACCTGTTTTCTATATATTCCTTGAAGATAATAATAAGAAAAAAAAAAAAAAAAGTCATTACGGCATGGTACTCATCTTATCTTGTTATAATTATATCTTTGTTTTTCAATAATTTTTTTTTGGTTATAAATATTATAAAAGTCTTTGTTCCTTTAATGTTGTTTTCCTTGTGAAAATTTCAAACATACAAAAAAAATATACATACTATTTTTATCTTGGAGCAGTACAAAATACGTGAAACATATATTGTCTTAACAGCACACATTAAAAAAAATCTTTACATAAAATATAATATATATGTAAAAAAAAATGGCTTTACAAACTTGGCCTTCATTGTTTAGATTGTTTAAATGACTTTTTAATATTATTAATATATCCATTTTGTTTGTTACACTTATTTTTATATATTTTTTGTTCTAAATAAACTTTTTATAGAAAGATTCACCTTTAATTCTGTATTGAACCTCGGATATCCGTGGAACGCAGCGAAAAAAATAATAAGCAGAAATGATGGAGTTGTTTATATTCTTATTCTGTGTACAGCAGATAGGTATTGCAAGTTTGTCCTTACAATTATTTTAGTTAGGATGTTATATGCGTGTTAAGCATGGATCGACCAAGTGGCTCATTGTTTTGATACTTGACACTTTACTTATACAGGACGATTTTGTTAACTGAACATATGGGTCTATGCTGCAGTCTGGACTTTTGTGTATGGAGGTTACCTCCGGTGTTTCCAAGACCAAGTGGGGTAACTGCAGTAGTCGTTTGGTGGGTCACAATAGCTTGTAAGGATATCTATTCAAGACGAGTCCGAAGACATTTGATATGATGATGCTCGTCGCTGAATAATTGCTAACAGCCTCACAAGTCGATTGGATGATGTAGCGTCAGTGGGTTTAGTGGATGAGGTGCGCCGGATTTAAAGCTCTGTCGACGTGTAATTGTTGAGATCTCACCTAGTATACCTACAAATATAATAATTAGAAAATATTTTCTACTTAATGTAAAAAGATTACTGAAGGATTTTTTATATTTAGGATATAAACTTTTTTTAAAAAGCTGATGTGTTGAATCTTCACTCAAGGAGGAACAATTTATCTTGAATTTATAGAATGTGTAGAGGTGAGAAGAAGAGTAGCGATGCAAAGAGGGCTGTTTCTCTTTTCCAAAAAGTTGTGTAGGGTGTCGTGATCCGGGAACAAGCCTCGTAAATCATTGCTTGAGAATGCCAACAGATAGGAGTGTGCTTGTGAGTTCTCTAGCCCGGTTCGTTGGACGCGTGTGAAGCCCTAGCAGCAACTAGGACTTTTGCGGACATAGAAATGAGAGTTCACTTGACTGAGTGTGTGGTTTTGGAAGTCGATAAAATGACAGGATCATTGAGACAACAGCGGTCAGGATAAGGAGGAGGAACTAAGTAGAGTGCTTCAGAGATGTCTCATTGAGCTAGGTACTCCATAGATTATTATCACTCAAAATAAGGAAAAACTACGTACACAGACCAGTCGCGTTTTAACAATCTTGTTATGATTTTGATGATGAAGGATATTTGAAAGGGATGCTTGTAAATGAAAGGGAAGCCTCGTAGGTTAGTCAGTATAGTTAATAAAAAATTAATTCTGATTAATAATATTATTGCGTCTCCCTAACCGCATAATATTACTGAAGAGCTGGTGAGATGAGAGGGAGAGCAACGGAAGGTAGAGTAACTTTTTGAAAAATATGAAGCTGTGATTCGAGACATGTCTGAAAAACAGTCCTAGTTTAAGAGGAGGACTAAACCTGTTGATGGGAGAAGATTGCGGACGTATTATTAAATCGAATATGTTGAATTTATAAAACGAGTGAACGTAAACATCTTTCATTTGAGCGTTTTGCGGTCTATATTATACCGCAAGAAGAAAATGCTGTATAATCATCTTTTTTTCATCTGGGTAGGATTTTATTCCTTTCCAGTAACTGTACTTTGCATCCCCAAGGGCATCTTTGAAGAGAGAGTTGATTGTCTCGGGTCGAGTTCTGATGTCTCTCTGGTGTTAGTTATGGTCTGAAATAATATGCCTGTCTTAGAGGGTCAGAAGATAGTGCTCTTAGAATTTGTAATAGGAGCAAGTACAGGGTGTTGTCTAGTCTCAAAGGAGCCTGTAGTGCTGAAGATCGTGAAGGATCACCTGGCCACTTACCTAGGTCAAAGATATGCATAAGCTAGTCAAGCATGAGGTGATAAAGAATTAGAGTAAGCAATGAAATGAACTATGATTTCATCTTAAACTTGAACATGACAACTGTCTCGGATGCCTTCAAGGTTGGAGTGTCCGTGGTTTTGCCAATAGGAGGGTTTAATGTTCCAATTGGAGGCTGAGTGAACCCGAAGACAGAGTGAAGGTCAGTGGGAGGACGTTGAGTTCGTTGTCATGACCGGCTTACCGGTTTGGAAACTTTCCTCCAAATGATAATACATATAACTATGTCAGTCTGGATAAAGGCTTTCTCAGAAGTGTATAATGGGCAAGATGGGGCGAACTGTATTGAAAGGGGGATCTAAGATTACAATTGGGATGTGGAGTTAAATTTTTCTGACACAGATTAGACTAGCAAAGGTTGAATTGTACTGGCGACTTTGAGCAGTTAACGCTAGGCTGACTAGGAAACATTTAAATGAAGGATGCAGACTAATGTGCCGCTCCTAAAAAAAAAGAGGGATCTGATGGTAGAGAAATGGAAATTTTGGTTGGTTTAAGCGTTCAAGGTGAGAGCAGAGGTTATAGCGTGAATCTTGCTTTTATGCGTGTTGGAGATGCCAATTGTTGAGTAGACTAGGGAGCGTATGTAACTCACGCGATATGCGAGACAGAGTACTGGGAGAGTCGACATCGGTGAAATCGAGTGTGGAGACCCGTAGAGGGAGATGACAGCTGGGAGTGCCTTTAAATTACATGCCTCGCCTCCAAACAAAATGAGATTATAATTGGATTTATTGGAGAGTAATGAAGATTAACAGGTTTGGTGGTGGGACACACGAGAGTTTAGAGAGCAAGTAATCTCTCGCGAGCTCGGAATCTGTGTAAACTAATCTCTAGAAGTGGTTTACAGGGCGGAATCTGGGAGCAATGAGCGCGCCAGTGATCGCGTTCAGTTGATATGTTGTTCTGACAGAACTGATCGGTTTTGTTTGCGGGACTCTTGTTGCCGCAGAACACAGGAAAGTCTGCCTCAAGGAATTCTTCGTGCAGGCGATGCCCCTGGCACGGTTCGTGATGAGGTCGAATTCCCATACAAACGTGTTAGTGCACAGGCATCTCCATTCTGTCTTCATGAGGTAATCTTGTACGATGTGATTTGAACTTTCGGAGTTGATTGCGTGGTTCTGACATGGTAGATCTTCCGTACTGTGTTCCACCAAGATCTGCGGGCCCTGCTAGGTTTGAGCCAATGATCACATGCAGAATGACATAATTAGCAACAGGTGTGTGGTCGGGGTAAGTCGAGCACATGTGAAGACGTAAGTTGCGAGGGTTGGTCATCCTGGAAAGAAATAAAAATGAAGTCGGATTTATTTAAGCCAGATGCATGTATATGGCGGTGTTGAAAAACGAACGGAGCTGGGAGATCGAGAGAAAATCTGGTCGGTATAGGAGATCAGTAACGGATATGGTCTGAAGGATGAGATGATTTGGTAGTTTGGTCAGAAGGGCGAAAAAAAAATGAGGGGAGGGCATAAATTAGAGAAGAGATGGTGCGGGTTTTTGTGATGTGGTGATATGGTTGGAACCGTACACGTGGGGCAGGGAATGAACCTGTACACGATTGATTTATTCATAGTGAGGAGGATACCGACGCGTCCGTATGCGCCATAGGGAGTGGTTTTTCTGATTTGAGGTCGTGAGGAAGTCCTTGACTATATAATAGGAACAGGGGGGGGGGTAAGGCTGGCTTTCTTTCGACTTGGTCATATCCCTCTACTGGTTTCTTTCTGTTGATTGGCGATGAATCACTCATTCACCTTGCCCCCGACCAGTGCCTTGCTCTGGCGCAGGATAAGGATTAATGAAGACATAAGGTATGACATTCTATCAGCGATATAGTTTCATACATTGTAATTTGTAGATATTCATCTCTGTACAATTAATTTATATTATATAATAAGGCCTGGTACCGGTACTCTTTATATTATATATAGATTAATTTATTAAGGGAGTAAGATCTCCAGGTCACTGATACGCGGAAGAGCAATTCCATTAGGTCCACAGGATTAATAGTAATAAAAGGTATTGATAATTATTGGTTAAGATGGTATGCTTTACATTAACCAGTACTTAGTTGAACTTTGGGTACCAAGTGAAGTTGCGGACTGTAAAGCATTCGTGAGCATTCTTTGAAAAAATATATAATCATTTCATAGCTTGGTGCTTTCCTACGTCTCAGTGAGCCAGTGTTGTATGAGAATACAAACATGTAGGCTAATTTAGTTGTTTTACTAATTATTATAACCAAATGCTTGTTATGAAATTCTATTTTACCAATGTAAAGACCCATGAAGTAAGTTTTATAACTTATGTATATATTTAAGAGTACGGCATTATATTATCATGATCGCTTTCTGTAGAGTATATAACTCAATTAGATTAATGATTAGGAGATGTAAGGGTGCTCGGTGTTAATGGTAACATAGCCTTTGGGGAATTGCTTTTATGCCAGTGTTATTAAATAAGTAGATTCTTCATAATCTCATATAGAAAAGTTTTTAAAGGCTTAACTGATATTACCACACTCAACATCAGCTGGTGATACTAGTTTAGACTGATACCATCTTTGCTCATTCTTCCTTGACTGCTATGCACGTAGTTTTTTTTCACATAGCTATACAACAAAAATTTAGCGGTGGCACAGAAATAATCTAGCAGATCCAGCAAATAGCTAATATGGAGGCTAAAAGTCTGGGTATCGATGCGGAAATTTACTCTATTGTGAATTCTGCTTTTATAATAAATTGCTAAGATGTCTTTTTATATTAAGTGCCTACAGCTTGGGCGGAGGCTACATTGCACTCGCCTATTATCTGATCGATAGAATGATCAGGTGCTTAAATTATTACCCCGACTAGATTTTGGGAGTTGGAGTAAATCAACAGCAGTTAGTTCAAAAGGGTATCTGGTGTTAATTTTTATCTTATAGGAGGTCACGTATATTTTTGTAATCTAGACATTTATACGCCAAGTATGCTAGATGATTGACAAGTATATGGACGATGCCTCCATCCACAATGTAATTAACTCTCGCAACATCCTTTGGGTGTCGCTACACATACTTTCCAGCATAACATAGATATAATACTTTGTTCCTTAATGCACAAAGGCTACTGATGATGGTTACAATGCCATACGCAATACGGCCAACCTCTCAGTTTCTACACACTGCAACAAAATTACCATATGCAAAATAAGAGATGAGAAAATTTAGCGTAAAATCGTAAAATTGGTAGGTGTATGCTTGGCATCACGCGTCTCAATGCTAGTCACCACCCCGGGTGCATAAGAACGCCCATGTATTTAGATTTAAAGAGAAGATGAATTGTTCTGTATGCCTTAAGAATATGAACGTTCTGATTATATCAGGCATATCTTATGCGTCCACTGTCGAATGATGCTTAAGAGAAGAGTATACATTTCGGCAAAGACCAGTGTGTTTAGTTTATAATGTCTCTGCCCTTAATTATCTCTAGGTGTTGAGACCTGACACGAGTGATTAATTTGAGATAAAGAGCCCGATTTTAGTCGTTTCTAAGTACTGGGGTTTCTCCCTGGAGTTGGAGCCATATTATTCATTCAATATTGAAGACAATTTTGTAATACACAGTCTCCGATCTGAATCCTATGGAGTTTAATTATATCGGATAAAGTTGTTATAAGATAAAGTCATATTATCCGGTTTCCTCTAATTTCATCGTCTCGCCACCTTACCATACCGAATTTCAGCTAAACAATCAGTCAAAAGAGGAGCGATGTGAGGTATGTGGCCTGTATATAATAG
>JABUQX010013845.1:0-17500 GCA_015478945.1 Trachelipus rathkii
CCCGTGAGTAGAGAGCGGTTATTATTCACTCCTTTTACCTTAGGGATTACGCGTAGTTATTTTGCTATAATCACTTACAGCTATGATCTTGTCTCGCAATGAAATTATTACTCTATATTATATATCTCATAGGTTAATTTAGAATGTTGATTATGATTCTTCAAAAAACAAGCACTAATATATATAGTGATATAAATATATCATACTCATTCGTGAGGCGCCAGTATATATATATAATGATATATATATTATATAAATATATATATAATATATAATATATATATATATAATCTATCTCTTTCAGTGCTATAACAATGGGTCTGTGAGGGTGAGTCTATACTCGTCAAGGACTTATGGAGTGGACGCTTATATGTGCCTGGTCCTTAGCTGATATCCAAGAATATATATATATCTATAATATGTATATAATATATCGGGTATCAGCGTGACTAGCCAGTAGACCTTTACTACTTCTACATTCTCTCTCTGCGGTTATCGTGACCGGTGCTTTATGCTCTTCCTGCTTCCGATATAATAGTATTATTATTATATATATCGTCTATCGATCGTTATCTCTATCCTCATCTCGTTATATCTCCTCTGCGTCGTCTCTCTATCTTCACTATCGATTTTACGTCTCATTTTCTCTGATGCTTTACTCAATCTCTCTCTCTGGCTGACATATATATATATTATATTTATAGTATATATTATAATATAGTTAGGTGCGGATGTTTGATATAATATATATATATATATATTAATATTTATATATATTATATATATATATATATATGATACATATATATAAGTATATAATATTCTATATATATTTATATTAATATATACTATTATTAATATAATATTTATATATTATACTATTAATAATATATATATATACTATTGGAGATACTTATAGTTATAATGTTGTCTAATTTCACGTTTATCTTTAATAGTACTATATATATTCTTACTTATTATTTATATGGGTAATCTGTTATTGTTTTTCACTCCGCTATTTCGGAGAAGCTCCTGTATATATAAATTTATAATTGAAAATTTGAAAAATAGGCATTATTTTCTATTTAAAATTTTTTTTCTCTCTTTATAAGTGTAATATTTTTAACACATAAAATATTTACAATGGTTCTTCTCGTTACTCCATTTTTTTAACAATTTTCCATTTGGGAGTTAATTTTGGATAGTGTATTGATAATATATATCGTATTATCTATTTCCATTTATAAGACATATATATCGAGAGTATATTCTGATTGTTTTTCAGACACATAAAAAAAATAAAGAAGTATATCTAATAATTCTCTTTTTTTGGTGAGATATATAGTGCGATAATATGTAAAGTGTGTGAATGATTGGGTATAGATTGTTTGTAGATCATCTGAGTCAGGGATGTGGGAGGACATAAGGGAATGAAGTTTAAAGGAGCGAGTGGGTACAGAGGTGTAAGGAAGACGCGTCGCGCTCGGGAGGTTGGAGGTGTTTGTGAGTTACATACATAGGACTGGCTGTATATGTGTAGCACAGTATTAGCTGAGTGCGTAGCATGATGCTTAGCGGTGAGCTATAGTCAGTTATTGTATTGAGCTTTTAGCTTATCCATAAATGTTATTTATTGAGTGTGTAGGGGCTAATCTATTAAGGTACATAATATTTCTATATTCTATCTCCTTTCCTTTCTTCTCACTTCTGATAACTTACTCTCCTTCTTGATAAGTTTATTTATGTTTATATATATTATGTATGTACTATGCACTAAACTATAACAATTTCACATCATACTACTAATTAACTATATTAATTAATATAAGTTATATATTATATTATATAACTAAATTAAATATTATATTATATATATATTATATATATATATATATATTATTAATATTCTACTTAATATATATATACTATATATATATATATATATTAATATATAATATATTATATATATATATATATATAATATATACTTTTATATATTAATATAATTAATATATATTATATTTATATAATATATAATTTATATAAAGCCATATATATATATATATATATATATATCATATATATTATATATAATTTATATATATATATATATATATATTATAGATATATATATATAATTTAAATATATATTATATATATATATTATATCATAAATATATATATTATATATATTATATTAATATATATTATAATATATTTTATATAGTACAATAATGTTAATATATGAGGTTTTAATATGTGAAAGGATAATTATAAATAGAGAGTATTTATTAATATAGTTTTAATACAAATATTAAAAGAATATCGAGCAAATTATTGAAATTTGTTAAAATATTTATTTGTCAAAAAATTTTTGATTTATCCATTTATATTCGACATCATTACCTTTTTTCCAATTATGAAAGTTGAATAATAACTTAATATCACTAAGTCACCATCCAACTTTTTTTTTCTCTTTTAATCTACTTAGACATACGCAATATTACTTTATTATGGTATATTAGCACCTTACAATTAATCATGTAGCTACAATGTATGGTGCTATTTACGTATATATATAATGAATTAATATATAATATATAATCAATTAAATAATAAATAATGTATTATTTATTTTTTGCATTTATCTTATTTTATTACTTAGTAAATATTCGATAGCAGAAATCTATGATCACGGTGATGGGTTCAGAGTCTGGTTCATAATTTATTTAAGTTTATTAGGCCAAATATTGTTATGAAACACTTAATATTAATAATAATAATTACTATTAAATATAATATATAAATATTCTATTTTTCATTACTTTAAAATATATAGTTAAAATCAAATCTTTATATTTAAATTTTAAACTTCAAAAACTAACATTATTATAATATATTATTAATTATATTTATAAATAAAAATATATTTATATATATTAAATATTAATTATTTAATATTATTTAATATATATATATTATATATTAATATACTATTAATATTATATAAATTATATATATATATATATATTTAATATATTAATATATATATATATTATATATATATATATATATAGTATACTATTTATAATATATATAAACTATTATAATTAATATTTTATAATATATTATTGAATATATATACTATAAATTTTTAAATCGTGATATCGTAAATCTCTTATAATGAGTAGTTCAATTGATTATACTGAAATTATATAGTGATTTCTTACTTCTCACATATGAATAAAGAGGTTTCTTAACTGTTGCAAAAGTGCATTCAGAGTCAACTTATGCATAGTCACATTGTTAACATGCGTCTCTGAGAGGGTTTTTATGTGGTGACGCCGACTTGAAATAGAACTCTCTGTACTGCATTTAATTATGATAGCATATTTGTACAATTCGACCTTGAAGTTTTCTTGTGTATTTTACAGTTAGAATTACTCTACTACTTTATTTAGTGTGAAATTTCTATTGTGACAATTAAGATTAATGCTAGATTTGTGTTGTTCCAATATTTTTTTTTGTGAATTTCCGCTCTGCTCATGCAATTGTAATTTTTGTGAGACTGATCGATCATTGATATGATTTGCAGTGTGTGTTGGAAATAATTGCGGTTCGTGTGTGTTGGACTATATTAATCTCTCAGTAGTGTGTATTGAAGTGAGCTAGTCGGGCAGTCACATATCTATAAATATACTTTAGATCATACTATCGTATAATATTCATTTTAGATAGACGCTTTTTATTTATAGTTTTAATTTATACTGTGTTGGTGACTTATATATAGTATGATAATTATATAATTATTACATTAGAATTTAACAGTTTATCAGTAGCTGTAATTAAAAAAATCCAGCTTTTAGTGATTAATTAAGATACTAAAATTATAATAGGGTACATAATTAGGTTATCTATATATATATATCTATATATACTTAATTTTTGAGTTAGCTTAAATTAAATTTTACTATTCAATTACATTATATGAGGTGTTATTATTGTGGACATGTGGTATTACAATTTATTATCCCAACATTATATATAGTGGTAAACTATGTAGTATACTTAGCTTTAGGATTACACTGCATTATAACATTTATATAATTTTTCTTATTTAAGGTAATTTTATTTCTTCCATAAATAACTTTAATATTTTTATTTAAGTCACCATGTAAATATACTATTAGAATAAATTATATCAGTTATAATATAAGACTTTAATAATTTTATAAAGGGGCTAGTGAATAAACAATTTACACATGACTTGACTTTATCTAACCGACATGCTACATCAAAATACATCATCTTTATGTCCACACTCAGAATGATGTTAGATAAGATATATTTATATATAGAATGAGTCTGAATGCCCTGACTTACTCGTAAGTTTGTTCTCATAACAAAATATTTTCTCATCAGCATAAAGTGATTGGTTAATCAATAATGTGAGTGGGTGTGTGCTGAAACAATATTCTCTCCTGCATTTGTAGTAAGTAGTCTTTTCGTGAATAATTGCATTGAAGTGGAATTTTAACTTCGAACTATATAATATTATACTAAGCAGAAAATTCTATTACATTATATATATATATATACTATATATATATAATTTAATTAATATTATATATTTATAAATATATATAATATTATATAATAACTTAATATTATCACTAAAGAATACGTAGAGAGTTTTCTAGCTTTATATTTATATATTACATTAATGTAAATATGTTTCTGATTGAAATATTTGACACTATTATATACTATATTTCTAGTATACTAACTTCTATTGTATATAACTTCTATTATAACTGACCTCTACTTATATATAATATATTAGTCTAAAAATGTTTTACTTATAGTATCGGGGTTACGCTGTTCACAATAATCTAGTAATTATTTTGCATTATTTAATTACTAATTTTAAATATTTGCATTTAAAATAAATTTTAAATTATACGACAAGACAGGAGGTCCACTCTAAAAAAAAAAATAAAAGTATTAAAAAAACAAAGCAATAAATTATAATATCCAATAAAAAAAACTATTAAAAATCGTATATAAAAATTCCGCTGAAAGGTCTTGGCTGAGTACTATAATAAAATATATATTTTTTTAAATCACGGACGGATACGTGCGGGGCCACAAGGTATTAGATAAATTTTTTAATATTAATTGTAATGTTATAAAATGATTACCCGTGCAGAATAATTGGGCTCGGTGTAGTGTTTCAGATAAACTGCTAAATATAGTATCAGTAGCAACGTTCTAGCTGCTTACCCTTACCGTTTTACAGCGATGTGAATCGATTTACAAGGACTACATTGTGTGTGGTAGAAGGTTAGGTTATATCATTACTCTTTGACGATTTTCATACTATACTATTTTACTTCGAGCTTATTAATTACAGACTGAATACTCGCTTCATATTAGATTATTTCATAGTTTTTACTCACAAATTATATGTAATATAAATCACGTAGGATGAACAACAATTGTCTTATTCTTTTGACTTTGATTTTTCGTATCCTATGTACGAGCAGCTAGACTTCTCTATTACTCGCTCTCAATATAGCTCAGGCTTAGGAAGGGGGGATGATATTAAGAATTTATTTTATTATACCGTCCAGAACATATATTTTGGCTCACCATATAAGTAGCAATAAGAACATATGCAGTCTAGAAGACAAAACCTGCTAATATTGTTGACAACTACTTACCTGCCGACTCATGATATCTATAATTTAAAATGTGCATCCATCCTTCCACTCTGGATCAGTATTCTCAACGCATGGTATTCTGCCACTGTTATTATGTACAAGGAAACTAGCACTTACAACACCCCATATGTCCTCTCATATCACCTGTTATATATTAATATATATTATATATATATAATATTACAATCAACATACTTCAATTTAATATTAAATTTTAGGTAAAAAATATATTATTAAACATAAAATTTTCAAATCACTTTTTAATTCTTCTAAATACAAACATATTAATACACATTGCACTTATTCAGTAATAATCCATAACCTCCAAATAATAAAATTATCTTCCTGAATTCCTAGACTAAACAAACCCAAATTAACAAATATCAAGAAATGCCATTGCCTCAACTACATATTCACAATAAAATATTCGTGAATTCTCAAAACCTCACAATTTTATATACTTTATTTAATATAACTATTCCACTTCTTTGATATACAATGACTAAATTTCCACTTACCAAGTAAAAGAAAAACATGTCAATAGCAATTATACGTTATAATTTATCTGGCTGTGATTAACATTTAATTTATACCTCTCTGCACCTACATACAAATCATAAATTCACTTTTTTATTGTTCACCTTCAGGTATCGACTCAATTCTCACACGCCAACTGGCTCTTGGCTATAGTATACAGAACGGCCGGTTTCGACATGAGAATAAATACACACTTAGGTATATTCTCTTTTCGGAAAGGGGAGTCATTGGCGTGGCAGGAGTGATGTGGCGCGCAACGGCAGAGTATGTCAATTACCCAGCACGATGCTCTTAACACAGTCGTAACAAAATATTATTTACCTTATATTTGATATTAAGGTCTACACTTCACACCTCAAGCAGGCCAACTCGTAGTACTCTCATGAAGTGACCCTTTATAGCATATAGAATCACATAATACAATACCCTTTTATATATAAGCACACCAGGTTCATGTCTTTGACGGTCTGTGTGGGTGTGATAAAATGGGAGGGTAAGTAGAAATGTGTTACGGTATATATTAGTGATTATTATCTTGAGAGCTGTTATTTGAAAGGAATGATTGTGCTATATTATATTGATAAATACTGACACCTTGTGAGTTTGCCACTCAGCTCGGGTATATAGTTAGTAAGTACGGATGGTACTGTAATAGTTGGTTGAGATGTGTTTAGGAATACGATTCCTCAGTATATGGAGACAAAGAAATTAAGTATGGATGAGTCATGTATAATTAGATACAGTCTGTAGAAAAAAGGATATAGATTAGGCTTATCAGTCACAGTAGCAGACAGTAGACATAAAGACTAATCATATAAATAAAATGTTAAACAATATGCAGATACGAGAACTGTTATTTTGTGTGACTTAGGAGTAATGATGTGGCCATACCTGGCTCATTAAAGGGGTATTACAACCATCTAACATTTATATATTGAATCGTGATAGTAATACTTAAACAGTTATTGCAAAGTTTAATAGTCTCTTATGTGAATCCTAGGTGATTTGGATTTTTTTTTTTTATTTTACTTTTATTAGCTGAAAGAGATCTCACTTTATAATACGGAATTAGAAGGTGGAATGGTTAAGTAGGGATTATTTCTATTTCGACTTATCGATCAGTGATGAATTCTTTTGATACTTAACATATTAATCCGCTTCATTTCCGCTAACATTACTTTTATATCATATTAGTGGAACTTTATTCTTGCAAGACCACGGGCAGGTAACAATAGGGCTATACTCAGGTAAAACCCTCGCGTATTTTAAATCGGTAAAATTATCTTTAAGTATTATAACCAGATAACATTAATTAAAAATAATCACAATTTAAAACACGAATGGGGACATGGGGGACTTATCTAACTTGAGAGGCCTTTCAATGTCCTGTTTAATGAGACTGTTTTTCAATCTGGTATCGTGCGCTTTCCAATCGAATTTTGTATGTAGTATAACTACTTCTACTTCCCATAAACTCTGAGTCTTCGGGTTGGTCTCATGGTCTATAACCTTACTGTAAGGATGATCTTCCCATTTATCTATTCTTACGTGGAGGTGCGAGCGAAGGGTAATGGATAAGAAAGATATATATAAGTATTTATATATATATATATATATTAAGTTATAAAGTATATATACAGGGGATGCCATTTTTTAGTCAAATAGTTTATGCCGGTGTCTTGATATTTATATGATATTGTTAAGTTTGGTATATTAAATATAGAGTATTAAATATACTATTTATTTACTATTGTTTATTAGCATATTCGAAAATGAATATATTATGATGATTTTATAAATCAACAACAATATTCTACAATAATGGATATTTATGTTAGTATTATATTTTTAGTGTTTATTAAATTACTATATATATTGAATTTATTTATTTTATATTATATTTTATATGATATTATGTATTTTCACCTTATTAAATGCTATTAGGACTATAAAGTATAAAGTATGAGGAAAATTATTTAGGCGTTATCATATCATATATATATTATATATTTTATATTTTATAAAATATAAAGGTAGTGCTTATATACCTTATATATAGTAATATATTAGTATAACTATCTCTATCTTATATCTATCTAAATATGTGATTATTCTTACTATTACCTATTCCTATGTAAAAGTTATATTTGGGCATGAATTTATAATATATAATTATTATATTTTTTGTATATTCCTATTCTTTAGGAATCGGGTTGACGAATCTATATAGAGAGATCATTTTTGATTTATTACATTTTTCCACTTGTTATATAGATTTTGTGGTGGTTCAGTTGTTTATGTATATGTATTTATGTAAACTACGTTTGGTGTCAATCAGCTTTGTTGTCTTCTTTTTGGGGTTAGCTAATCTTCTTCAAGTATTATTATAGGGTTTTTATGTATTTTATGTTTAAGGTATAGATTTATTGTTTGACTTTTAAAATTTAATTCTGGTGACAAGTTTCCTTTCTACTATGCAGTAGGTATATTGATATAAAGTCTTCTTTTTTCCCCTCTCGAGTTACAAAAGAGAGGGGATTTTAGAGAGATCCTTATTTTTTTTGACGATATCGTTCTTCGTGCAACTAGCAATATTAAAAAATAGAAAAAAAAGAAAAAAAAAAAAAAAACAAAATTGGTTGCAGAAAAAAAATTCGCAATGAAGTAATAAACTATCACAAATATGTTAACGATTAATAAAATTAATAATAGAAATTTGTCTTATAGCTTAATATAGAGATAGGGGACTCTCTTTATTTTTTGTAAAATATCAAGTTATTTGTCATTTGGTTTCTTAGGTAGTTGGTAGATCTTTTTAATCACTTATTGTTCCTTTTATATGTTTATTCTAATTATTCTCTTAGCTCGAGGGATTAATACAATGAAGCATAATTAAAGAAAAGAAATAAAAAAAAAGACAAAAAACTAAACAAAATAAGATAAACGAGTGCTCCTCTTGATCTATATATATCACATATTGTGAGATAGAAAACGGCCAAATTTTGTGCTTTGGAGAATGATTGGAAATAGCCAATTTATGTAAAGGAGTGCCCTTACGCGATAGGACGATCGAATTTTTATCAGAATGAAAAATAAACAATTTTTCACTTTACAGACATCATATATAGGTTAGATTTGTCTCAGTGCGGTGTGATTCGATAGTCTTTGAGGGTTTTAGTTAAATCGGATGAAAATTGTTGTTACCATTTTCTTTCTATTAATTCGACTATTAGTCCATAAAAGAGATATGATAGTGTATATAGTTTATAGCCTTAGTTCCAGGGTTTTATAGTACTAGTTTATCCAACGTGACGTAAGGAGTGGGATTATTAAATGAGTACCTTACAGTACACTTTCGGGCTGAGGTACTTATATACCTCCTTCGGGTATAATGGTGACGTAAAGCTACCGTACTTCTACTACCTTCTCAGGGGTTGATCGCTACCTTACTATAGCAAAAGTATTCTACATACTTTATTACATCAGGTGACGCATCCTCCCTTTTAGAGTTTTTACTCACGAAGGTAATGTATGCTGCTCTTATGAATACTCTTGTAATGATGATTAAATGAGTATTGAGGTTATATTATATAGCTAAATAACACCTTATTGTGTATTAATTTGGATATTATTACTCCATTTAGTGTAAAATTCAATAATTATAAATAAATAATACATGTAAGCTTTAGTGAGTAGATGTATTATCAGAAGATTAGTGAACTATTTCGTGTGAGTAGATGGGAAATATTATGTAATCGAGTGAATGAATTGTATGGCGTTTTTGATCGTAGAAGTGATGTATAGGAATTTTGATTTATTTGAGCTGATAGTTGTTTTTAATAAAGTACGAATGGTCTAATACTTTATTGATTTTGGCGATATTTTGTGTTATATATTTTGCTAGCGTCATAATTAGAGGTTGTGATATAATGTCGCTATCTTTTTCAAGTGAATATTATAGGTAGTTGAGTTATATTCATTTCAATTTATGTTCTTCTCTATATCAATATAAATGTCTCTATATTATGATATGGAAGCACTTCTACATTCTGTTTATGTCACCATAGATGTAAATCTCTTTTACTATTCATATATGTTTATCCTGGATTGTTTTGCAGTGAATATAACTTTAATTGGACTTTGTGTAGCTTCAAGAATTCGAGGTAGATATTTGCATCGGTGACTAGTTTGTAAATATATTACACGGCTCTACTCGATATATTATATCCATTATTTTCCTTTTTGATTTCCTAGGCTATTTCCGGGAGCAACAGCGGTGTTACAGGTCATTCACTTCTAAACTGAATAGGTATTCATAGTAAGATGTGTGTGCATTTAAGGTTCAAAACCGATGATAATTTGGTACCAATCCTTCAAGTCTACAGAAACGCCCAGCAGTAATTTCTGAGAGTATATTGGATGAATTCGAGTGAATAATTTATAGAAATTTGTTTACAATCAGTATTGTACAGTTTTATAAAGCTAAATTTGAGATAGTGCCCACCTAATAATTTAGGCTTTCAATGTGTTTACAATTATAAGGGTTATAATTTCCGGGTCCGGGTACTGATCACGGGTTCAAAGTGGAAAATTTGAAATTCCATTTATAAAGAACTGACGAATCTTAGGATGTATATAAATGGGAGTCTCAATCGAATTCTTTGTGTAACTCTTTTGAAACAAATTAGATTTCATAGATTCAGAAATATTCTTATTTTATAGGATATGCGACTTCTAGAAGAAAATCTACAATATTCTTAACAAGAACTTAAGCACGTGGTGAATTGTTTTGTTTGCACGGGAAGGTTCATTGGGGATGATTTCCAAGGGACTCTTATACTAGGTTCGGCATCATATACCAAGCAATAAATTCAACTCAAATCTTTTCATTATGTGATACTCTGTGTACGGGTTTATATAGTTAAGAATAGAAGCATCATAATGTGGTATCTTATTTTTAATCACTACATTTAGTTCATAAAGAGGTTATGATTAATTGTTGTTGTTTTAGAATACTGAGGTTGTTGTTTATCTTTGTTTTCATGTTTTGTCTTGCTCTTTGGATATTATTAATTTCTAGGCTATATATATATAATAAATAGCTTACGGGCTACTGTATATATTAGTATATACAATATTATTAACTATGGTATACAACAATACTTTATTTATAATATTAATTTTAAACAAACTACTTATCCTGGTATATTAATATAGTATTTATGTATATTTTTAATAAATATAAAAAAAAACCGGTAATAATTTAGAGTATTAAATCACTCAAACAGTAATATTAAATAATTTCTATATAAGCTTATTTTGAAATTAGTGATTATAATAGTGCTCTTGATTTGAATATACGTATATATATATATATATATAACTACCTATTAACGTGCTCTACTGGGGATTTTATATATACTCTTAAATCTATCAAGATACTTCCTATATTCTTATAAGTTCTTATTTATACCTATCTGTATACTATATACTATTTTTATTGATTACTAAATGGGTATATTTTTACGTTATTAAAATATAACTTGTAGTTGGTTGTTACATTAATATTTGATAATGTATATAGTGAAAGTATACTATATCTATATCAAAAATAGACTTATTATTATTTTACTATTATTATTTCTGATGATATATTATATAAGCATTCAAGACATCATGTATTGTCATACAATATACGGGTAGAGGTATATCGGGATTATGTGAGACTCATTACTCTTCTAATACTGTGTGAGGAGGTCGTTGTTGTTGAATAAGATATTAAAATATAAGATTTTGTAAACTTAATTAAATTAGTTCTAAAATATTAATTATATGAAATAGGTTGAAGGCAAAGGTAGAACAATATTTATAATAAAACTTAATTAAAAAAATACAACTACTTTAATAGTATATACGGTACCGCGTTATACATAATTTAATATTAGTATATGGAAATTTCGGCTTGCATGAGGAATTTTTTTGTTTAATGAAAGGTCTCACGGCATATTTCATGTTAGAGTTGAAGTCATTGTGATTTTTTATTTTCGTGTGTTTATCGTATAGAAATTTCTATTCTCTCTCACTTATAGTGCACAGCCAATCGAGATAAGGAGAAGATTGATAGTGTGTACAGGATTTGTGGAAACGTTCCAAGAAAATCACAGTACTATTATGCGTATTCCAACACTTAATTTTAAAGTAATATATCAGTCGTAACTAAACTCTTATACATACATAATTGTATATATGTATATAATTTTTATTTGATTTATTCATATTTGATTACTTTTTATAAGATATAGGTAACTTATATATATTCAGGGTGTATATAATTAGTGTATTAATGTTAAGTAATAGATAGTACTCACTTGTGTAAAATGAGTAAATAGATATTAGGTTAACGGTTAGCTTATATTGGTACTAACCATTAGTATTTTATGTTTTGCTTATATTAATAAACATGAGATATGTATAAGTTTGAGTGGGTGAGCTTTGTTTAATTATAGTTGAACAGTATTATTATGAGTGTTAGTAAGTGTGTTTAGCTTTGGTTCTGTATATATCAGAGTGTGTGTGCTTCGTTAAATTCCTATCTAATCTTAGTTCATAGGATTCAGCAATGTGCAGTGTTTAGCTTGTATTGATTCTTGTTTTGCTTTTTTGGTTATTAAATAATTAGGTTATTTTTGTTATTTATCTTTATTATTATTACTATTTAAACAATAATTCATAGGATATATATAACTTTCCTGTCAGTAAAATATATAATATGTAAAATACCTGTGGAACATTTTGTTGCGATTAATGTGAATGTTAAATCTTAGATTTTTGTGGTGTTATGTTGAAGATTTAGGTAGAACATTTAACACACGCTATTGTATATGGAACAAAACTGTCTTATGTGTAATGTTTATAAAACATAATCTGGAAGGCTTGGGTCTTCTTATCAGGGATAAACGGTTAATTAGCCTGCAATGATTTCATGGGGCATCCTATTGTTGTTGCTTTACTTGGGTGTTTTAATGGTGGGAATTTTGTTGATTTATTCGTCTTCTCTTGTCATATTTATCTGTTATTATTATTATATATTGAGTTAAATTATTATTTTAATTATGTATTATTTTTATTTATTATTAGTGTTGATTGATGTGGAGTGTGTACTTATTATTCACTATATTAATGTATTTAGTATTATTATTGGTCACTGCTATTGTATTATTGATTTATCTGATTCATGTTGAAAACCATAGCTAAGTTAGGTGAAATAATATGAATAGATGAATGTAACAATAATAATAATAATAATTATATTACTCCTATCGAGTGCGTGCGCTGTATGAATTAACTAATTTAATACATAATATATTACTTTTATGATTTATTGAGTGTTATATATTATTCATTATTATTTTATATTTTATTATCTATCTATATATTATTATTATCTAATTGATATATATTAGTGTAGTGATTATTAATAACTCGTTATGCTGGGCGTGCTTGAAAGTTAAACTCATTAGGTTAATACAGTATTATAATTTGAACATATAATAATATTCATATGATATTAGTTAATTATAATTAATTACACTATAATAATATAATAATTATCATAATCATAATTTATTATAAGATGTTAATTAAATAATTATTTTTGTATAATAAGTTATATAAATCAATCTTTAATAAAATATTATACATTTGAATTAAAAGAATATTGTTATGTATTGAATTATAATTGAGGCATATTATTATTCCTTAGATATTATTTCAGAATAATTTTTGGATAAGTTTAAATTGATTAATGAATTATTTATAAATAGTTGGAATAATTTATTATGATATTATATGACATTATATATAATTTATCATATATATATATATACTTAGTGGTAATATATATAAATGTTATATAACGTAATATCCCATGTTATTTAGAAATAAAATTTTTGTCATGTTATAATGTTATCTTATAGTGTTAACTTCATAATATATATAATAATTTAATAATCGTTATATATAATTATAATGTTATAATAGTTTTAGCTTGATAAAAGTAGATAAAATTAAGTTTATACGTTCTTTTGCATTACCATGTTTATAAGTTGCTTTTTATACTTAGTGTAAGTGTAGGAACTTATATGTATGTTTAATTGTTTAGAACTATGCTATATATTATCTGAGCTTTAAGATGTAGTATTTATGTATTTGATTATATTGGGCTATTATCTTTTTCTTAGTTCTAATATATATTTGATGGTTATTCTTACCTAGCGTTTTTTTATATTGCTTTAATTATATACCCACGGCTTCTATTAATGTATTAAGCTATAATTATATCACTTTCTAGCTGTGTGAGTTACTGTATGATATAATCAATAATGTTTTTGATTTGAATATATAAATATCATTTTTTAGTTAATGTTACTTATTATAGTGCTAATTGGTAATGATTATTAGTGTATAATTAGATTAGCTTTAGATAGTAGTTTATTAGCTTGAAAAACAGTAAGAAAGTTCGTTTTGGGTAGTTATGTTAGTTACTTTACTGTTGTTTAAGTGTAGAACTTTGTTCGGTTACAGTTTATTCCTTGTTTAAGATGTTGTCATGTTTTGTCATTGTGTATTATATTCTTATTATTTAGATGATGTGATAATATTATAAGTAATCTATATTATATTAAATGTGAAATATTAATCTATTTGAGTTAGAGAGAGAGATTGGAGAGAAGTAAGATAGAGTTGAAGAGATGGATGAGAGGAGTAAAGAAGAAGACGTTGATGAGATGAGTAGCGAATGAGAGTATAGATAGAAACCGAGAATGAAGAAGCTCGTCCAACATAATTATCAATACTTCGGTTGACTTTCAGAGGGTAACGTCAAACTGGGATTTACTATATATGGAGTCATAATATATGAATCATAAGGATGGATGAGGGGTACGTAATATATATATAGGGATAGGTATATGGATAATAGGGGAATGGAGGTATAGTAATGGGAATTAGGTATGGTTTATGATTTTAGGTGATTAAACTACTTAGCTTTAGGGTTATGTAACGTTAAAAATTATTATTCGAGTATAAAATGTATTATATGGTCCATTTTTAAAAACAGCAAATAGATCATATATAGATGCATTAATAGTGATGGTTACAAGCTAGAGGTGATAGGTAAACTATGAGAATGTAGTTATGATGTGATATGGTTAGTTTGGTATATATTTTTAGTGTGGTTTATTACTCTATATATATAGCTATATTACGGTGGTATATATAATTATACTGATAAAACGTATTTTAACAATTTTTTAGTAAACATATATAATTTTAATGACTCATATTTAATAATCATAATACGTATCAATTAAGTAATCACAGACTGGTTTTATATCACGTTTAGGATGAGGAGTAGTTTGGAAGATATGTACAGTAGCCTGGTATACGGGAGCTTTGGTTTAAAATTATTTATTATTAGTTTGTAATTTATAACTTAGGCTTTATAGGGTATATGTTATAATATATATATATAGTATAAGTATCCTGTTTTTGTTAACATAAGTTATTTCTCATTTAAAGTATTTATAAAATAAGGTATTTATTTATTAGTAAATGCATGTACTTATATTATATAATTATTTTATTATTATTATTTTTTCTATTTGATATAGGTTAGTATATATATCTTGAGAATAACCATTTATTTTATTATCTAGAATAATTCTTTAAACTAAAGACTCTTTCCAAAATAAATTATATTATTAATGGAAGCACATTTAACATAATTTTGTATATTTATATGTACATAATATTTATATATACGTTTAAATATAATATTGAATATATAACTACACGCAATACGGACCACCTACTGGTTGGACTAATATATATAAGTAATTCTTGGTAGAGAGAGTAGCTACATGAGGAGGAGAGAGCATCACTATCAAGTTTGTAACTTGTGATTTGTTTCCATATATCACTTTTGAAATTACTACTGCAATTTATAATTTCGTTGTGATTTTTCTGTTTTATATTTACATATTTCTTTTTCAAATATATATATATATATAGTTCTCTTTTTCGACCTAATATCTGGTTTTCTGGGGCACTCTTGTTGACTCCTTTTTATTATTTCAGGTCTGGAGGGTGGTTATATATAGGGTGAACCTATATATATATAGTACCACTTATAAAATTATATGAGGGGGTGAGGGGGGGGGTCTAAGATTATTCCTATATACGGTATTTTATATAAAGATAACATATTCGAGTTTCATACAATACTCACTATCTGAGGTATCACTATATACTATCACTTTATATAGTTACTCAGTGCACCAAATATGGTTGTTTTATTAACTATATATATATATATAACGATGTCAATTTGGTATTTATAATAACTAAGCACACTACTAGTACGGGCGTGTAGCTGTCTCAACATCCGGTGCCTATATATATATTATAGGATGACTATATACTAGTGACTTTATTCTCGATATATTATTCAATAGATATCAAGTAATTTTTCTTTCGAAATTAAACTCTCACTATGCAATTTTCACTCTTTATTAATAATATATTTAAAATACTACTATATAATATATATATATATAAAAATTTTATCATACCAAATTCGTAAATCAATAATTATTACGTGATATATTTATTTTTTTAATATATATATAGGGTAGTGATGGGGCTCCAACTATTTCGTAGGTAGGCCCTAATGCTAGGACGTTTTATTTATATATACTTTTCGTCTGATACCGACTAGAGTAAGGTACTTCATCATAAAGATATATATAACTATTTAAACCTAACCTCTACTTACTATCATATATACAAATTTTTTACTGATGGAAATTTAACGTATATAATATAACCTAAATTATATAATACTATACATATTTATAGTATAATAGTTAAATAATATATATTACTATAAAAATATCATATTACGGAATCAGAACCGGATGCGAAAAAGAAACCACGGTGGAAATAATAATTAATATACTATATATAAGAAATTAATTATATATATATTTTATACATAACTATATATATATATATAGTGAGAGTGGACCTCACAGTCAGTGATATGCGATAGCGTATTATTGAAATAGTGCAGTTGGGACACACCTCTGTGACCTCGGAAAACACAGGGGAGCCTCTGTTTATCTCAAAAAGTAATCCGCGGCGGGGAGAGTGATAGTAAGGGTTTCCTGAAAACCTCTCGA
>JABUQX010013845.1:22500-57845 GCA_015478945.1 Trachelipus rathkii
ATCGACCAGTTTTTCTTTTTATACAAGACAATTATTCATTTAATTTTATGATTAATATATTTATCAAGTTGTTGTTTTTTTTTTCTATTTTTTATTCTTTTTCTAGAATTAAAATAATCTCTCTCTCTTTTTTGTTATTTTGTCAGATTAAAGTAAAATTTAAAAGAGAAAATAAGTTAGAAAATGAAAAAGATGAGGAAATTTTATATAGGTTTTATGTCAACAAAAAATGTATCAAAATTTCTTTTGCTAAATTTATATAATCTATATATATATATTTTATATATATTATATATAATATATATATATATATTATAAATATATTATATATATATAATATATATTATATATTATATATATATATATATATATATTATATAAATATTATTAATATATATATATATATATTATATTAATATATATATAATTAATATATATATATATATTATATATATATATATATATATAATATATATTATATATTATATTATATATATAATATATATATATATATATATATATATTCTTTCTTTCCTTCCCTTCGCCTCCCACTAGATGTGGTGTAGGTGCGTAAGCTGTGGCGAAATGGATAGTTAAGTAAAAAGATCAATGACGTATAGTCGAAAGGAATCTTACCATCCCTTCATTGTAATGAGATCTCTTCGCATGAAAAAAAAATCCACCTAGGGATTCACAAGACTGAGAACTGCAATGAACTGTTGGTATCACGTCAATTTAGGTTGTCCCCTGGGCCAGGCACATTCATACCCAGCAACAACACCATTTTAACATGTATTATGTATCTTTTCGCCTCTGTAAACCACATTCTTTCTTTCAGACGTTCTTTTATGACTGCAATCCCACTTTTTCTTTTGTCTCCAACCGGGTCGATCACACACTACCACTATCGTACATCCGTCTACCTAACCTACTTATCGCCTTTTTATATTGCCATATGCTAATACGCTCTCTTTATTCTCTCATTTACTCCGTATTGTTCACACACCACAAGCAGCTGGACTGGGGAATTTTTATTGTTTGGTTTTTCAAAAGTTATGGATTTTCGTAGGTGGTGTTGGAGTGTGTGAAGTGTAGATTTTTACTTGTGGATAATTGTTGTAGTGTTGGGCTGGGTTTTAGCGTTTGGGGCATACTGTTCCAATGATTAATGTGGTTTATTCTATGTCGAGGTTCTGTGACTTGGCTTAATTGATCATGTGGGCAGTGTTGGGATGTAGGTGCAGAGATATAAAAATTAACCAGGATATTTGTTTTGCTATTGACATGTTTTTCTTTTACTTGGTAAGTGGAAATTTAGTCATTGTTCAAGAGGAGTTATATAAGATTAGTGGGGTTTTGGAATTCGATATTTTTATGTGTAAGGTTTGGATGCATTTCTGTTTTGTATTTGGGTTGTTTAGTTAGGGAATTCAGGAAGATAATTTTTTATTTGGAGGTTGGATTTCTGAATAAGTGCAATGTGTATGTTGTATTTAGTTATGTTGTGATGAAATTTTATGTTTATTTTTTACACCATTGATATTTAATTGAAGTATGTTGATTGAGATATGGGGTTGAGAGACATGGGCTGTTGTGTGCTAGTTTCTGCATAAGTGGCAGAACCATGCTTGAGAATACTGATCAGAGGTTTGAAGGTGGTGCATTTTAAATGATATCAGAGTCGGCAGGTGTTGCACAATATTGAGGTTTGTCTTCGACTGCATGTTCTATTGCGCTTGGTGCAAATATATGTTCTTGGACCGGGATTAAAATTCTATATCTCCGGCAAATAGAGCTAGTTTGGGAGCGTACATAGGATTTACGAATCCAAAGTTCAAAAACGTGGATAATATATAATATTGTAAACTGAAATCTCTGGGTTAGCGATTTAACAAAAAGTAGAGAGGTGTGTCCCTTTGAGAAACCTCCACGATATAGTCTTGCAATCGTTTTCACATCCGAACCGGTAGGGGTGCAGCTAGAAACGTGCACGGGCTAGTATTTAGCAGTTCGCCCCAGCCCATATCGAGTTAAAAAATGACTCATCAACACTTTCGATATTTCACTATTCGTCTTAAAAGAAGTTCATTGCAAAGTTTGGCAAACACCGAATATTTGTAGTCACCATAACAGTTTAGAAACATTTATTTAATGAAAAAGGTTTAGGCAAATGATTAGTTACACATTTAAAAAAGACATTGATTAGATAATCTTGCTACGAAGACCAGGATTTATGCATTTTAATAAATAACACTTAGATACAATGATTTAGATAGCCTTGCTATAAAAGCCAGATTTAAATGCAATTTATTAGATACACATTTAGATGCAACGGTTTAGCCTTAGTAGAAAGAGCAGATTTAATGCTATTTGTTTTGGTTTACATTAAATGCAACGGTTTGGCCTTGCTAGTATGAGCAGTTTAGCCTTGCTACTAGGAGCAGCTTAGATGCAATAGTAAAATATATATGATATATATAATATATATATATTAGATATATATATATATATATAATTATATATATATATATATATATATTAGTGAATAGAATTTTCTGTCTAGTTCGAAGTTAAAATTCCAACTTCCTATGCAATATTCGAGAAGAGCGCCTACTCAACTCAGAGGAAGATATAATTAGATATCGTAGATTATTTATATAATATTTATTTTAATAAAACCTTAGTCATTACGGATTGATCATTTTTGATTAGCTCTTCTTCTGTGTCATATATTTGGATTTTATCCTTGGCCTTTATAAATAAAGCTTTCATGCGCGATATTTATATATAGATGTATATATATATATATATATAATATATAATATATATATTATATAATATATATATTATATATTTATATATATATATATATATATATATTATATTATAATATATATATATATATCTATATATATAATTATCTATATATATAATGTACAAAGAAAGAATTAAAGAAAAAAAACTCACTAAAAAGAATATTATCGATAATCATCAAGTTTAAAATATTGAGGTGTGCTCTTCCTCCGACAAGTGAATATACAATCGAACCGCCCCTTGTGAAGAGAACGAAAATACGACAACGCAGTCTATACTTTTCTCAGCTGAAAATTCAAAAATCTTTCCTCTATTCCATCCTAATACATAATAATGATATGGAATAATTATAAAACAACAAAACATGTTTTTCAAAATGATGTAAGGTATTAAAGTTCATTAGTGAACCATTTAAACATTGTACATGACTGCAGTACTCTGATCACCTTTTTTGCCTATGCATATATAAGATATATATATATATATATATATATATATATTATATATATTATAATATTATAAATAAAAATTTAAATATAATAAATATATATTATATATATATATATAATATATATATATATATTATATATATATTGTATATATATATATATATATAATATATATATATATATATTATATTATATATATATATATATATATATATATATAATATATACTTTATATATATATATATAGAATATATATTATAAGTATATATATATAATTAATATATATATATATATATATTATATAATAGTTATTATTATATATATATATTATATATATATATATATATTATATTATATATATGCTATATATATATATATATATATATATGTCTAAGCTATGTAATCCTCAAGATCGATTCCTACACAGTAGTTACACATGATATTTTCAATTTATCCTATACCTCCACTATGGAGCACAAGTAATGGGAGGTTAAATATGCATACAATTAATGAAAATGGCAGTTGTAATGTAGCTTTAAATGTATTAATTGATCGTATTTCTTTAAATAGTAAACGAGTTTGTAGTATAAATAAGTTAGATTTAACTAGTATTAAGGATAATGAGGCGCAGACGACCATGCCTGTACAGCAAATAAATTTTCCTCTAAACAATATTCAGAGTGATCCAATTATTAATGAAAGCAATGTTAAAACCAATATGGTCCCAATTCGGTCGCCACTAGCTGCAGACATTGTTCCGATGTAAAAAAATCCAGATGGGGTGATAGCGGATAATCATTGCATTAATAATATAAATAGATGTCTATAAACTGTATACGATCACAAATAAAGTTTCTCAAATAATGTTCCTCCTTGATTCAAGAACTCGAGTAAATATAATTCCGGCCAAGGAAAATATAGAAAATTAATTTTATTTTTAGTATAAATGACCATATTTGCAAATTTATTGACGTAGTATATTTGAATTTTAAATTTAGTGTCTCTTTTTAAAGCTAAAAATAAATTGGCGATAATTTTTAACATAGAAATGGTTAAAACGAATAGAGATAAGTATTAATAGTAAAGACTGTGGAAAATTGCATAACACTAGACTTTGTTATACGATAGATAGGGGTAGTGGGCGTTAAGGTAGCAAAAGATAATACTTATCTATTAGGAAACGGATGTTAACAACTGATGGAGGAGTTTAGTGGATTGGAATTCTCATGAAGTTCCCCCCGTAAGTGGAGTAAGGTTATAGCCCTATTAATCTTGCATCGATAAAAGAGGACACAGACTATACTCGCTGGTATTATATATAATAATAATAATAAATAATAATAATTGAGAGTCACTAGAGTGGTTAGTGAGTATTAAAATTTAGAACCCTGACATAAAAAAATATTGATGATATGAATAATTAAGAGAAATAATAACGTTAATATATGCACATTAATTATCTAATAGTATTCACCAGTGGCAAAGTAGAGTAAATAATAATAATCAGATGAAAATAGAGAATAATATAATTAAATAACTGTCAATATTATAACATATTTTCTTCCTTGAAGAATAATAATACACAAATAAATAATATATAATGAAAATAATTAATTGAAAGGCTATTATATTTGAAATTTGAGAAAAATGTATTGAAGAAATTTTCACTTGTTTTAATATATAACTATGTAATAATTAGATATGAATATTGGAAGTAATGAATGAAGCAATAGAATTGTACTCACAGTTATTCCAATAATAATAATAATTCATAAATATGTAATATAATTAAAATGCGGGCGTTTATTACTCAATATTTGACCATAACTCAATTATATCACAATAAATAATTAATATACATTAATAATAATTTATGAATTATAATTCAAATAATAATATTTTTCATATAATAATAATGAATAATAATTATAATAAAAGCGGGATAGGAGATTTTTCATACTAATTATGTAGTATGTAATATATTAATAATAAAATAGTGAATAGTAAACGAGCGATAAGTGTTGAGGTAGTAGTTATTAGTCAGTAGTAGTGTACTAAAGTAAAAATAGATTGGGAATTCTTTTCCAAATCCACGTGTTTAGTTCAGAATCTGTAACCTTGAGAGAGGAATTATTATAAAAATAAGTTAACATTTACGAGTAAAAAAGGGTTAAATGGAATGATGAAGAAAATTCAGGATGGTGTAGATTTCAAAGAGATAGCTGAAGAACAGGAGACTGATGGTTTATATACTAGAAGACCTAATAAAGGTGCTTGAAAACTAGTGGTTAACACGCGCCTGTACATCAGGAATGATCCATCGGGTAGAGTCGATGGATGCGTTCCTTTGAGCGGTATCTTCCTCGACGACAGCTATGAGATAAAATTTCACTACGCGCTGCAGAAATACTTGTGTGGCTCCGATATCGCAGGAGATCGATGAGCTATGCACTGTTCAGGCATATACAAAAATATATAGTACAACGAACTTGAGTGGACTTGACGCTGGTCACTTCGGTGTTCTCTCCCCTTTACTTATAGATCAAAATACTTGGTGTTGTCTAGCTCCCATTTAATTTTATAATATTAGACTCAAATTTTAATTATACTGTTAACTGAACCTCTTCTCTCTATTGTAAATCTACTCTGCTGTACATTTGCTTTCTCTTTTTCCTCATCCTCATCCATGGTTTCCTAATGTTGCTAACTACAATTCTTCTATTTAGTGACTATTAGGAAGATATAGCTGTATAATGTTTTTCATTGGTCTCTCAGAAATTGCTCTCTAAGTATTTTTTTTTCTGTGCAGGTGACCTAATTTTTACATTGGACAACTCCTGTCCACATCATCCGCTGGCACTGGACTCTGGTAATGAACCCCCCTGCCCTCCTTTTTTCTCAAGTAATCCATGCCTTTCCCTGGATTTACATTTAATCAGCTGACATTGGGATTGCCTTGACATTATCTCTTTTGAGATTTGGGTCAGAGGGATTGACTCGGCGAAGCTCGCCATCTTGAAGACGTGCAGGTTGTATTGGTTTTCACTTAGTCCTCAGATGGGTTCTTTGGGAAGAGTGAACGGTGTGTCGCTTCTTAGTGCTCTGAGTCATTACCATGGCTATATCATCGTGAGTGCAGTATCGTATATTATTTTCTTTAGGATGTGATACATAATCACCTAGCTTTCAGCCTGTTCTATCCCAATTTACTTGTTTGGTTGACAGGCCTTCACACGACATGAGATTTACATTCAAACAACTCTGCTTTCCCAGAGAGGTAAGAAGGTACGATATTAATCACTAGAGACTTTACACTTTCTTTATATGAGTCTGGTATACTGGGTTATCGCGGAGACGCATGCTAACTGAATCTATCAGTTATATCGCATATGCCTATTATTTTCATAATACATCTTACTAGATAGATAATGGTTTGTGGCATCTAACTCCATTCTTGTTAGTAAACTCTTGCCTTATATTGGGATTTATCGTGGGGTCGCATTTGTCTCATTTCTCGTTCAGTGCTCTTTGCAGAAGTCATAACTAACCCGCCAGATTAGTGGATATATTTCTCTTTCAGTGATGCTCAAAGTCTACAAGTGATAACTATACTTTTGTGCCATCTCTACTCTGAGAGCCAATTTATGGTGTGTTCCTCACGAGCCCATAGCGCTGGTGTTTCATGGGAGACATGTCTGCTTTGGCGGATTGTTGGGTAGGCTTGTATCAGTATCTCAAGTTGTTAGTGGTGGCTACTCAGCAATAATCTAATTTGTTTCGGGTACACTCTCGAGGCTCATGCGACACCAAATCACCAATCAGTTAATTTTCACACGTGTCGATGTCATATTGAGTCTAGAAAATCCCACCTATCTCTTTGCGTTATAAGTTGATTTGTGTCTCTTTCGTTGGTGTTTGTCACTTCTTATGAATAGGATCAATATTTAGGTTCTGCGTTATAGTAAATCGCGTGTGTGCATTTCTACCGTTCAGCTATGATCAATAGTACTATACCGTTTTTTCCTGGGAACTCAGGGGGAACCAGGGTGCTCGATAATATATTTTGGACTACCAAGGTATGCCAATCACCTTTGTCAGAACGATATATAATTCGTTTTGTTTGCTTAGTTGCGTCCCAATCTCTACTATAGATACATAACCGATCCAAGTTTATCTCGATAGCACTAATTGCAAATTATTATCTCACGCAATGACCATGATTCTAACTTTTGCAGTTATTTTACAAACACTTATACATATTCAGTTATATTCAGCATTTGTTCTACATATCACTCTTCTTGTTGTATTTGCTAGAAATCATCTGCCTCTCATCATAATAATATCTCCATTTCTTGATTCTACTCTCGCTCGCTTATTTTGTATCTCTAGGGAGGTGAGGTCATTTAATTTTCTACGCGAGATAGTCTCACGCGGAAGTCACTACGTGCTTTCTATATCCCATATAGCTTCTTAGAAACTATTCTCACATTTTAGTTAGATGCAAAAAAGTGGAATTAAGAATTAAACTTGGAATAACGATTTCAGGTTTTAATTCAATCGGTAAACCGTTAAGTGAATCCGCGTAGCTCTTCTCACATTTGATAACAGGCTAACACGACGGTGGAGGTGATAAGTACTTTAAACACATATACTTTCTCTCTTTTCTTCTAATAGTTTCGCTTCTTTGTTCTTCTCAGCATCGTATAGACATATCATTAAAACCTTTATTAGTACGCACATAATACTTGGTTACTGTGAGTATGTCATTAACATAAAATAGACATAAATATATTTGTCTTGGTGCATCTGAGTTCTAATCATATCTTTCTCTTCTTAGAATGAGATTTGCACTCATAGAGTGCATGTAACCAGACTCAGGAGATGATCATATTTTAGTGGCATACGTGATCTCGTTACAGACAGCTCTGCAAATTTTGTGCTTTTTATATATCTCTTTTGTCATGCTACTCTCACCCTCATCTTCTTATAGTTACATTGGAGGGTGAGTCTCATTTTTGCGGCGGGACTGTCTGTTATTAGCAGGTACATAAGACTCGCTCGTGATACTTCTTTCATTTAGGAGGGTCGCTGCCTAAAGAGCTTAGTATATTCATATAGATTCGGCGCTCCGTGCATACAGTGGTATCTAGAGCCATATGTGTAGTTAGGTAGTATCAAGCGCCAGCTCAAACGTGGATGTGTTATATTTATATCGCGCATTATTTCTAGGATATATTTGGGTAAGCTAAACTACACTTCTGACCCTCTATCTTTGCGATGTGATGCTTGAGCTTTGTCTCTTTTCTATAGGGTGCACCATTATTTGGAACGCATCGCACACATATTGGTGCCTTGAAGCTGGTCGTACAAACTATAAACTCTACCTTTTAAGTATTTCACGGGAGTTTTCGATACCACAACCTTTTCAAATAGTAAACTTAGATACAGTTTTATAGTATAACAGACTTTTAACCTCCTCTCTTAACTCTAAGCCAACACGCATTGGGTAACGGCTCTTATGCAATCGCTCGTTTTTTCTAATATTATAATTATATCGCTCTTTTGTATACTGTTTTTATTATTGTGTGTGAGATTTAGACTCTTAATTGTGACACATGAGTTCTGATATATCTCCTTACTGTTGGTGCTCTCATTTCTTAATATTCCAAGTCCAGCCTATAGTCTCGACCGTTTTCCTTTATAAGCGAGAATATCTTCTTCTCTCTAGTAGCGGGGTGCGTGTATGGGCGCCGAGAATGCAGTGAAGTTGAATGTGAGCGTTTGGGAGTGGGCCGTATCAATGGGAGCAGTGGGTCGGTGGTTTTGCGTGTAGGAATCGTTGTGTGAACTAACCTATGAGAGGAGCGAGGATTTGCCTTTCACGACTCAAACACGATCTGTTTAAAGTTTATTTAGAGAGGAGAGATAGCATTTCCAAGGTGCCGTGATGTTCAGAACGATTCGGAGACGATCCCCACCCCACCCATAAGATTTCTCCAGCAGTTTCACTAGACAGGTAGTGAATCCGTTGAATCCACCTCTTCAGGAGTTCCGTAGGCTACCATTGCAATCGCATGGAAATTTTAATTACACTGCAAAGTTATTAATGGAATATTTACGGCTTTTTTTTGGCGGGCTCAGCAGAACTGCCCCATAACTGCCCGCCGAACAGTCGCAGCAAACAGTTGTTCCCTCCTAACACTCTCGTCTCCCCGGACCCTCTACACTATTGGCTCCTGCTCGCACGATCGCCAAGTGATCGAAGACAACTAAACTTTTAAGATATATCAAATTGAATGATTGTGACTCTAGATAGATATACTTCTGAGGTTCAACTACATTTACTTCTCACATTGGTATATCAGCACTAATTGAGCAGGCATCAATCATAGTTTCTATCCAGGACTTACTGCATTGTACCATAATAGTTAATATTAGATATGGTTTACTCACTACTCTATTCTGAACTATTATTTTTATATTATACACTATCTAGAACTAACGACGACTCCCCCCATTACACAACAGACTGACGTGACCAACATAAACAGTCGTTTTAACTTATAGTAACCTCCTCTGACTAACGTGCAGGAGCATATATATTTGATTCCATAGTGCTTCAGAGACACCGAGTGAGTGTATATTTTGCCTCTCACAGTGATAATACGGTACGTTGGTATCTAGCATCACAATACAATTCACGATATAGCGCGTATATATTTATATATAACCTGCCTCAAATACGCACAACCGTTATAGTTCTCATTTACTCTTTGGCAGACAATCTAGAGAGCGCAGCAGATTCATATCTTTAGCATACAGTATATTAGACCTCAGTATAGATCTGGCATATTTTTGAAGCGTACATATGATACTTGAGCTAATTGATCCCAATCACTAACTCTCACGCTCTATACTTATAAGCAGAAAATTTCTAGCCTAAAGTAAAATCTACGTGAAAGTCATAGTGTGTTGTAAGCTTAAGGGAATATTCTCAAGTATGAGGCGTATAATAGATTCGTGGTTAGTATATTTTATATAGCCTTAGATATTTTGAAGGAGTATTGTTCATATTATCTATACTATACTACATAATGACGCCTCAAATCAGTGGTTAAGTGATTGCTAGTGACAGTATATAGTATATACTTCGAGAAGGATCATTCCTATCTTCAAACTATGTGATAATTAGATTATTGCTTAAATTAATTAAAGATGACAGGAACTACAGTTCAATTAAAGAGACTTCAGTTTTAACATATGTACATTACAAAGAGGTAAGATAAAGAAATAAGTACGTCACACATAAGCTCATGCTTATACATCCAGCATACATGGAACATTTATCACGGTATGAATATATGATGTTCGTATGTACGTAGCTCTTTGCTGGAACATCTTGCTAGAAAGCCGTGTACTCAGTTAGGTGCTAGATATGATATCGATAGAAATATACAATGCCATCGTTAATACTAGATATAACAGCTTTTTCTTCTAATGTTCTTTACCTCCATTACGTCGAGAAAATAAGGAATTATGCCCGTAAATAATATATTATACATATATACTTATATACAGCAAGAAGAGATGTAGATAACTAATTACCGAGTGCCATGGCGGAAATATATAGTTAAAGTACCTTTAGCGTAGACTACCATATATACGTTATATATGATATAGAGACTCATACCAATAAAGGTAATAATGAAATGTAGTCTAACTTCTTTCTATAGTACATCACCTAGGTTTTATATACAGTGTCTATCCTATGATTCAATACCTTAAACAGGCTATGACGAGACCAATCTAGAATATAGACGTGATTATCATCCAGTGGTTGCGTCAGAAGTTTTGCATATTCTCACACAACATGCACAGCCAACTAAACTCACTTAATAAAGAAACAATACCTTACGCTACAATATATAACTGGTAACAAGATATCACACGTAGATAAATAAGACAACAAATCCCCACATACGTATCTCCTTTGAGTTACATCCTCTTCGCCAATATAAACTGTGGAGACTCGAGATAATCAGCATCCCCATATATGCTATACTCTAGCAAGTTTAGAGACACACTTTATAATCAACGATGAGATACTCTATATAAGAGAAAACATCGCACTCTTTACGTTTAGCTTATCTTTTCTAGTGTTAGAGTGAGTATTACATATGGGCATTCTGAAATCACCCTCATTTGTTTTTGGCGACATTTGGGTTTCGAGATTAAAACTGTGCATAAGCATTAGTTGCTTCACGTTAGGATTAAAGCATTATCTGTGTTCGATACATAGGTGGGGCAAATATATATGGGAATTAGACATATAGAGAGTCTCGTGTGAATCACATAAACTCATAGATAACAATAAGTAGGTGCAGCTCACACAGCTAATAGGAGACAAGTTAGAATTTTCCGGTGTATACGAATAGTGGTAGTTGTCACAGTATTTTGGTTATAGGAGGCTCTCAAGACAATGCCACGAGGAAAAAATAACATGAGAGTTCTCAATTATCATATTTTAGGATACAAACTTTCTTACAGGGCCAACAAAAAATTATAAAGAGAGCGCTAAATGACACAAGGGTAAAAAGTGATGACACACACATGGGACTCAGTGCCTGCACGGATGCCCCACAAATTAAAAACAATAATAGATTAATCATAGAGCTTTCACCACGTTACCATCTGAGGTTCAGACAGAATAAACAATTAGCGTCCCTAAATATAATATAGATGTGCACTATTGTGAGTAGGAAAACAGCAAATGTGACCAAATTTGCTATTACGCAGGTGACGATAGACAGAGAGCAAGCTCAGATCTGGCACATCCTCTCAATCCATGTGGCTCGTGAAGGACTTAGATTGCAATCGCTCTTCTTCGTGCTGAGGTGGAGTCCCTTTGTTGTGGAAAATCGAGGTGAGGAGAGTGTTTCACCATTTCTAGAAGGCCGATGTATGGGTAACTTTCTTCAGATGAGCAGGTACACAGCAGGAGCTTTAACTGCAAGGTATTCCTCGCTAGCTGGTGATTAGAGCTCACATAAAGATGTGAGGAGACTCACAAAGTCGATTCAGATGCTCTATTAGGATCCGTAATGATCTCACTAGAGTAAATATTATATAATTGATTAATAGTGATAGCTAGCTAAACTCGTATATTTAGTTTAGTAACCAGATTGTGATAAAGTCGCTATACTCACGTCACGTAACGTGCCATTATACGATATATTTCTCCTTTCTCACGACATCTTATTGTGAGATGATATTTGCTCTTACTTCGTGGTATTCAGCATGGCATATGAGAATAATGGCTCTTTTTCCTAGCCAGATATGCTTTTTAGGTTACAGCTTAGAACGAGTAGAGTTTCAGTTCTCTGTTTCTTTCCTATCTATAAGACCCGCTACTCAATGTATAACACAGTTATATTTGTCAATGTTTGTTGAGAGTGATAGCTATCCACATGTGAGTATTATGAAACTGTTTCTTTGTTTTTTCCAGGCCCGATCTATCAAGAATTTTTTATCATTTAGTTATTTTAGTGATTAGACAGGTTTTGTAATTTAGTCCATTGTCTGTAATAATACACAGCAGCAGCAAACAACAGTGGTGACCGCAGAATTAAGTTGATGTATGCTAGTAATATATATTATTTTATATAATAAAGATTGAATAGACTAGAATAATTTGCATATCACTAATATCTTTTCCCAGTTGAGAAATTAGATAGCAACTATTTGGTTACTATTTGATTTATCATCACTATAGCTCATTCTTTGCCTCAGTGTGGAGTCTGGTCATAAGTTGGATTCCATTCTGGAAGTTTTGATATGAGCGTGAAATTGGACGAAACTCTAAACAATTTGGGCTAGATACTTGATGTAAGTGTATGATGCCATCTGCTGCAGTGTGATTATTGTATTGAGGTTGTGTGTTTATCTTCTTGGTATTTTTTTCTGAAACGTTGTAAGGTATGGTTGCGTAGTTGAAGCAGATGTTTTGACACGCACTCTGGAAGAAACCAGTTGACCTTTTGCCCATCTGCAAAAGCTAAGGGAATAGATGTAACGAGCAATTGTATTATTCAGAGAGTTTAGGAGTTAAGCATTTAGAGACACTCTTATTTTCTTGATTTGTAATCATGTACGATACCATTTCTTATTAATATCTCTCTAGCTAGGTTTGTCAATGTGAGGATTATGCTATAATGAGATATGCGCGAAAGTATGCCACCGAATGTTTTCCACGTTGCATGCATAATGTGATAGTAGATATAATAAATAGGTGAAGGTTGCGCAGCTACTAGTAGTTAAAAACTCTTGGACATAATTTGAGAGAAGACACATTACCTCCTAATCATATCCAGCGGGAAAAATCTCTAATGACAAAACTTAAACAATATAGGCTCTGTGTGAGCCATTGCACTTTTTGTGTCTCTCCTGATGATAATGAAACTCATTTTCAAATTGAAATACAAATCAAGAAATAAGAAGATTCTGATATATATTAATAATACATTAATATGAAATAATATACAAGGCATTAGTTTCGCCGCCGTGTTGTGGTGTTACACTATATACATTATACCTCACTCATATAATTAGTTGGATCGTATATATAATCACATAAATGATAATATTTTAATATGATTGATTAATATTCCAATCACATATTTCGATAATTGATGAATGACATCCTATATATCATGAGATCTCAATAGCCTCATAGATAATAGAATCTCAAGTTGATCATATTATAAAGGTGATTTATTCAGAATACAATGAATGTTAATGACTAAGTAATGTTTGGCTATTAAGAGTATACATATAAATAATCATTAGTACATAAACAATACAGATCTCAGCTTAGTGATATTTATATATTATATATAATATATAAGATATATAATAATGGATTATGTATTTATTCAACATATATATATATATATATATATATATATAGTATAATATATATAGTTATTATATATATAGTATAATATTATAATATACTATATAGATTACTTTTGTTAATTCCATCGTGTGAAGAGAAAGAACCACTCTAATCTTGGTTATATAGTTTAAATTTCTCTTTTGATTTTGCAGGTATATGCTGACATTTACAAAAGACTGGTCGTTATATTATTTTATTTAATTCAATATTTTTCGAGCATAAATGATCATAATGGAATCGTTTATATTTTTTTTAACTTTCAATATAGTCGTTCCTCTCCATATTCATTCCATTTATTTTGTGATTTCTCTCTTAAGGATTTGCTTGTATTTAAGGTTTGTATGAAATAATTAATTCTTTTAGTTCACTATTTTCGATAAAGAACAAATTTTAGGATATGAGAGTACCGAATTTTGTGATTCAAAATGAGAACAGATTAAACATTTTTTTCTTTCTGTTTATGGCATTCACTTTCCTGATTGTTTACAATGGATTTGACGTGCGGATACCGTGATCGCGGACTCATACTAGGTAGTGGCATTTTAAAAATGAGACTATGACAATACATATTTCCAAAAACAACATTCCGGTGGAATCTAGTAGTAGTAATCGCGCATACTTTCTATAATGAGTCATACGTTGTTCTCAAATAAATGGCGTTTTCCGTTGTTCCTGTTATCGAACAAACCAGGTCTTCAATGTCTCAGTCAAAAATTAAATTTTTTCAAACAGCTCACACAAATAACTCTCCTTTAATAATGGTTTCAAGTTATTAATTACTCTTTTCCGTTTCTTCCTAATAGTTTCTGAGAATTCGATATTCGCACTGATCTCCCATTTAGGGGTGGTCAAAGAGCCATGGAAGCTGAACTAGGCTTCTCAAACAGCTTTTCCAAAATGGTTTCTTATCGCGACGAATCATTAATAGCGTTGGAGAATAGTAAACTTATAAGCAAGGCTTCTCAACTTCTCACCTACTTACTATGACACAATGCGGGTTTATGCTCGCAAGAGCCTCTCTCACACGAATTATAACTATATATTCAGTTGTGCATAATCATGTTGTACTTTGGATAATCAGTTTGGTGTGGGATGAACGAATGTTTCCCGTACTTCTGTTCATCTATTGTACACACATAACAACAGGCACATAGTGCTAACTCGGTAAATTTTGTAATCTAGACTTGCACGAACTTTCTATACTTGTGAGCAGAAGGACATTACTCACCAGCACCAACAGTTTTCCTCTCAATTATTGGAAGAAGGTAGTGCGAAGATCTTACACTGTACCTATTTCGAGTTGGACAGTGCCAAATAAGTTGCGAAAAAAGTTAAATTCGAGCACTGGTCATAGCAAGTTCAGGATTTTATTTCAAAATTATAGACCCGAACTGGGAACGCCCTATAACTCATGGGTTTTTCATCTCAACAATGAGTTGTAATGATAACCGGGTATTCTACTTACTTATTAGAAAACGTTCTTAGTGCACCATATAAAATGATTGAGAGCAAATGAAAGTCAATTATATTATAATAATCTACGTGCAAATAAGATAATTTAGGCAATTAGATAATTTAAATACCTACGAGTTAACCTACACGCGCAAATAGTTATAGACAAAATCGTAACACTCAATGAGAGTGGTAGCAGCACGTGAATATTCTCATTCTATTTTTATTAAAAAATTATTAGTATTATAGGTAGTTAAAGAAGACGTGAAAGAAAGTGGAAGAAAAAAAAAAATAGGACGCGCAGAAAGACTCTGATGTTAACTTCAAGTAGTTCACACTGCGTATCAATAGTCCGAGACATATGTTTTATCACAGGTTGAATGAGCTAATGGGAAAACCGAATAATTAGTTTATCTATATTTCTGAGTGAATAGCTTAAGTGAAAAGAAGATTTTGTGATAGGTATTTCATTCTCACTTATCAAATAATTCACCATCAATGAACTATTCACTAGAGTGTTGCGTACTTTTTAGTAGACCATAAAATAGGAACAACTGGAACGTTGATTACTCTATTATAAGCCGTAATCAACAATGATACTCCCGTGTGAGAACTCCGTCCTTTCACCTTTATGATGCAGCCTTCTCGTTCTCTAGTACTGACTCACCAAAGGTATTTTATACTTATTTGGTGCTTTTCCTCCTCAATCACGTATATAAACTCTTCTTCTCGTAACCTAACTCTTCTTACCCCACCTAGCTCTTCTACCTTTTCATATATCTTCTAACTCGCCTAATTCTTATAATTCTCTTAAAACTTCTAATTCATAGCTACAAGTTTTCTTTTTAATCTAATTCTATTCATATAACTATCTATGAATAGCTCATGATAGACATATACCATAACAGCCTTAGCTGAATTGTTACAGACATCTCCTCAGCTATCAGTTTTTCTCGGCTGTTACACTAGTAGTCACACTATTGTGTCTCAGTTTTCTAACTTCCGCATCTGCGGCTATACAAAATCCGAAAATACAGGTTGATTTTTCACTCAGTTTAGTGAATTAGGGGAGCGTCTTTCTTGAGTTCTTTCTTCAAGGATAGACCAAGTTCCAATCTCCTTGGTCCTTCAACAGTTCTTAGTTCATCTCGAACTCAACAAGATTCGCCTCCACCTTTTTCGCCTTTCAATTTCAGTAGGTCTTCTCAACTTACAGACTTCTTAGCTTTCCTTTTTAACTCTCCATCTTATCTCTCCTTCAGCTCTTATCAGTTAACTTACTCTTCTTAAACACAACAGATCCATATCATGTAGTTGTGAAGTTCTCTGGTGATCCGCTCAAATCTCACCATAGCTCACATTGATGAGCAGATGATACTAAGAGTTGCAGTATCAGATATGAAGGTACAGAGAAGAATTTATAACGCATAAGGATAATATATTTTTCACATATCCTCCATACAAGTGTATTATCTAGAAATATATATATATATTTACTCGACGTATGGGAGCAGTAACCTGACTTTGCCAATGTATTGAGTGAGAACTCCTCTATCGACTTACAGTAACTTAATAGAAATGATAATGAGTAGTTTGTTATTATCGTACCCGGTAGTAGCTAATAGTTTTTCCTAATAAAAAAGTTATAAGGTTTTCAAAACTCGCAACAGTTCATTTCTTTTTTATCGATAGGATCTATATCACCGATGTTTACCATATAAACCGAACTGTATATCACACTGTTTACATGGTTTTTGCTCTTTTTCCTCTCATTTTATCCCTTTTCCTTCAGTCTTATTACCTGGTTTCTGGAAATTCTGTGAGTGAAGGGGTAATGGTCCATTTAGGGGGAGTGCATAGGGGTGGAATTTGCGGATATTCGCGTATGCGGTTCAAGTCTATATTAGTACACACAATCTTCCTATTATAAGTTTCATATTTATACTAGCTTATTCCGACATACAATATTAGATACAATTAACTTATAACAGATATAATATCGTTAAACTAGTAGTGCTTTTGGAAGCCACACTGTAGTGTGGGATGACCATCACTATCCAATATTTTTTTACTATAATAACATACGAAACATATAACATGGGTATATTGTATGAAATAAGATGCAAAATGAAAGGAGTTTAAAATATAAATTGAGAATACCGATGAATCAATTATTATCTGTAAATAGTAGTGAGTATAGACTTTATAACGAATTTTTGCTTTTGGAAAATAATCAGAGTCTCACCACGTCTCGCTTATCAGAGAGTCTAGTTTTATAGTGGAATATTAATTTTTTCATCCTATGAACTACGTATTTAAAACACAGATATATATAGAGTTGGACACGACTATCCCAAGGCTTTCTGGAGTGGGGTATTCAACTACTATTATGAACTCTCGTATATGCGAAAAGCCCTCCTAGTAGTCAGCTGGTGGAGGAGGTATAGGGTTTATGCTTTTTCTGTTAGGTTTTATATTCTCAGGAGACGAATTATCAATAACTTGCATACCTTTACCAAATACTTATCAATAAACCCTGCCAACTAGGATTTGGCGACTTATTAATCAACTCTTCTGGAAATTAGACACTGAAGGCGCCCACGTAATATTTTTTGGTAATAGTTTAGTGCAGCTTTTATGTTTGCAGTGGTTGGCCATTTTCATTAATTTTGGGACACTCAGATTTTTATATTTAAAATCTGTATACTAGGATTTTAATATAAAGTCTAAAAAAAAAAAAAAATAGTAATAATAGAACGAGTAATATGAATACTGAAACATGCCGTAACATGCTCTTTTAAGGAACTTACTTAAGATAGCTTTTATCATGCCTCTTCTTCATAAAAGTTGATTCTTTTTAAAAATTCCTACTTTCGTTATAAAGATCTTTTTTTATTTATTATGAATTTTACATACAGTTTAGGATTTTATTCTCTCATTTTCAGCTACTCTAGTATAATGTTGTTATTGTATAAGTTTTTTGTTGGATTAAAGGATTCTACCAGATTATATGTTAAATTCCATAGAGATGGCTTTTTGGGCTTTAAATATTTATTTTTTTATATTATTTTTTTTTTTTCATTGTTTTTAATATTTATTTTTTTGTATATTAATACTAAGTGTAATTAAAAGTTTTTCTAACGTTCAGAGGGGGACTGATTAGTAAATATTAATATATTAAATAATGGTGCTAAGTAAGGAACAAGGAAATATAAGTTCGTTTACTCTTTTCACTCTCATTATGTACACATCTATACACGGGGATAGCAAACAAAAAATCACATATGAGACGCACTTCTGTATTCTTTCTAGCTACCTTCTCCCTAGCTGCAGGTGATATACGTGGAGAGACTCATTCACGTCTGTACAGGGCAGGGAAACACTGCTAGTGAAGAAGAGTTCACCGCATTACGGTCCCCACATGTCAGGGGTAGAATTTTTAGCACCCAGGTTCGGACTAATCCACGACCTCGTCCTTCCTCGTCGTAGAAATCTGACGCAGACTTCAATCCTTATGATGGGCGCTTACGCATTACACCGCTTGGCTCAGTTGAGTGAAACTAAATCTCTATGAATGGTAAAAAAAACAGAACAAAACACATCTATTACAGTAGTCTCTCATAATTAACAGACTATTATAGTCTAGGTGTACCAGTATTATGGATATACTATGGATCGAATATCTACCAATAGAATAAACTAGGGCATTGGCCTAAGGAACCAAAGCACGACATCGACAGCCGGAGTATCAGGAATAGATCTTCAAAAAAAGAAGCAGAGTAGCTTCTTACTACTTTACGTTTCTCAAATAGGTTTATTTTTTCTTTCTTATCTTTCTGAAAAGAAAAATTGAACTAATTTGAAATATGGTAAAATATAATAAAATGTTTTGATAGAGGTTGTCACTACGCCTAATTATTTCCAAAATACTAAGTCATAAATGTTTATTTTTCCTACAAAAGAAACCTGACGTTAAATCATTTTCAGGTACTCATAGTCTGCACTATTAGTTCTGTTTAGTTCTCAAGTCTTTTTTATCTAGCCATTATTATATTATATTAATTCAGTCAATTGAATCCAGTTCTCTTAAAAGAAATTTATCGACAAATTTTTGGAGCCAGCAAGCTTCAGTCACGTAGGCTGCATTATCCTCACTAACAGACTACAGTTATCAGCTTTAAGAGTATATTTTGTAACAGTATGTAAAATGTCATTAGTGGTTATCGGTTTTCAGTCCTAAGGGCTTTCGGCTTGTGTGTGATAAGGATGTAAACAACTTCCCTCATTTCTCCTTCAGACATTTTTCGGGTCAATCCCCTCTTTTCGCAACCTACCACTCACTAACAGATCTCCAGCTACAAACAGTTTATGATTATAAGGAATTTGAGTGGGGGCGTAATTTTAGTGAGGGGGGATGTTGGGGTCGCTGTTGCAGTGGCTCCAACTTCACCCAATTATATGCAGAAGTGGTACACCTCTATATATTGGTGTATTTTCATTTATTTATATAATATATTTATATGTATGCCTTCTAATCATGACATGTTCTTTTCTCCCATCCTACTAATCACATCTTCTTTAGGGCATCTTGAATATATGAGTAGTTAGCGCCACTTTTTCAGAATTGTTTAAATATTTTTCTCTGAAGTGACAATTTTCATTGGCCTGCCTGTCACACTCATCGAGGCGGGCCCCGGCTTGAGTCCTCCTTTTGTTGTCAATAGGATTGCCACAATCTTTGAGAGACGTGAGTTATATGGTTTATAGTTTTGTCTTTTATGTGGCTGTCGCTCCATCATTATATGGCTTATTCACCAGTATGTCTTTTTTAGATTGAATTACCAGCTCTCTGCCGTCTCTCCAATACCAGTGTTCACCCTTACAGAGAGATTACAACAATCTCCCAGGGTAAGCCATATTACAATGCTTAATTCTATTTTTGTGTTTTCTGTTATGGAGCGTATGTAACTTCAGATGCCTATTCTTTTCAATTCATCTAGGTGCCATTGCTGGGGCCTATAACGCCATTCTTGTTAAACCTCTTGCCCATCCGCTGGGATCTTTTGTACGTTTTGACACACCACATTATCAGCTGCGTAATACTACCTTGCATCTTCGATTAACCCTACTCTTGCCATTGCTTGGCGTAGCCATAAACGAGACAAATATTCTGGATATAACTCAACTCGATTGGAACGATATTGCTGGAAGTTTATACCCTGTTCAAGCTGATAGTTTAGTGTGCAGGTCTGCCATTTCCAATCTTCGAAAACTCGACTCGAACAAACAATTCAGTTAATTCCGGGAGCAAAAATAAACAGAACACAACAGTAAGATTGATTGTTCTTGTTGTTGCATCTAGACTTATCATCACACAATATTAACCTTTTGTTCCTCATGTAGTGTAGACTAGACAAGAAAACACGCTCTACAGCCTTCTCTATGGAAACTCGAACGTCAAACTCGAATACAGATATGTAATCGCTCTCGAATACACATTATGTTTTGGTTGTGTTTATCTTAGCACTAACCGAAACAGTTTATAACAATCACCAGCTAATTCTACACTGATATTAGAAATATTCCCTTTTCTCATACTTATGTGCGTTTTAAACTAATAAACGTTTAATTTTAAAAAACATCTTTGTATAATTTTACCCCTCGCTTGCAGTCTCGCAATTCTACCTCCATTGTATTCAAGGGAGGGTCCGTTGTATATTATTCAAGGAGGGTTCGTCATACCTAAAGTTATCATGGGAGATGGCGTGTATCAGCAAGGCCATCATAAAATTCATGTGTTGGCAAGTGAGGAATGCAATTGTTTGTGAGTGATAGTTAAAGGTTTGTGAATTATTGGCGGTTAACCCGTTAGAGAGAAGTAGCTTCTCTCTCATTGAATCATAGCAACTGAATACAGACGGTGGAGGTAGAATACATATAATTGTGATACGAGACCTTAGTTATTTATTCTTAACCGACTAAAATCTCTTATATACATCATTTTTATGCGCTACAGTAGCATACATCATACGTAGACAATTATTCTTACTCTCCTAGTCGTCTATTTTTCTACTCTTAAGAATTAATTCCATTAATCAATTAACAAGAAGTTCTTATTTAGGTCTTGATACTCGAACGTGCATAGTTTCTGGATGGCTCACTTTCTAATTTATTGGGTGGTTTGGGGACTCTGTTAACAGTTAATATCCGGGTCTTCTAGAATCTTACTAACGGAAAATCTGGTGGATGATGTCATAGGAAAAAATACATAAATACAATCACTTGGGAAATTAAACGATTTGACTGGTTCTAAAGAGAAGCGGATTTCCGCTTATCAGATTTATAATAGTAAAGTAAGAAATTTAATACAATGAGTTGTGACGTCTGTCATAGAAAATAAGAAGCGTTAGAAGGATATCTCCGGAATTCGGTCAGATTTAAGGAAGTCTCGGAAAAATTCGACACCCTCCATGTGGATTTGTGTAAGTGCTGCCCGTATAGTATTGGGGGTTCATTTATCTGCTTGTTTTTTATCGACAGATTTAGTAAGTATCCTTCGCCTACCCTCTTAGGCAGGGTACGGTCGACTCGATACTAATCTCTTTAGGTGGGTCGAATATTTTTCTATCCTTGATAACATAAAAGGCTTCATCTCAGAACCGGGAAGCTCCAGTTCCTGCCAAATATTTAATGACGTGTGTAACCTACTCAACATAGATATTATCACGACACCTAATTCCCCTCGTTCGAACGGCCAAGCAGAAAAATTAAATCAAGCTCTCATAGTGACACTAAGGTGTATGATTAATGATAGGGAGAATGAAGGGTTAAAATGGCCTGAAATTTTGCCTTGGGCACTGTACTGTTTGAGAATTAGCCCTCTAAATGACCAAGGGGTCACTCCCAGTGTTCTTATGTTCGGCCAAAATCTATCAGTGCCAGGAAGCTTGTTTCAGAAGGAGGCACTCAGTGCCACAGTCAGTCAAAGTGCTTATTTAAAGAAACTAGTGGCTTTAATGCGTAGACCTCTGGCACAACAATCACACAGGTTTGTATAGATAAAAATAAGAATATATTTGTTCCGAAAGATCTACACAAGGCAAGGGCCGTGTTAATAAGAAAGTAACAGTAATAATGTAGGAACTTTCAGAGAGATATCTCGGACCTTTCAGGGTGCCTACGGATAAAAAAGAATAATGTTATATTTTCTTGAAGATGGGAAAGAGGCTAGTAGAAAATTTAAGAAATTGTTAAGAATTTTTCATAACACAAGCCGGATAGGAACGACTGAAAACCCAGAGAAGAAATTAAGATTAAATAATAAAAAAAATAAAAAAAATAGGGGGGGAAAGAGAGAAGAGAAAAAAAAAAAGGGGGGCTTGTTAGTCTGCATGCAATTCTTAGAGTAAGACAGTAATTTAAATTAAAACTTCTTCTTAAAAAAAAAAATCATCTTCACATTCTTTAAAATGACTTCATGAGTCTCGTTCTTGGGATTATTAAGGCTAGTGATAGAATTTCCCGGCGTAGTTTTTACAAAATTGACGGGGAGGGGCTGTGATAGAGAGTTGAAATAGTCAAACCCCCACCGGGGTGGGGATTAAGAAGGTCTTTTATGTATTTTGTAAATCGTATTAGGTAGAATAAAATTTGTAATTTCGTAATAATATACAAATTAACTACTAAAAAAAAAAAAAAAAAAAAAACGTGTGAGGACAAGATTCTCTTTGCCCTCACACAATAATCCTGTACCTCTCATAGTAGCTTTGTACATGGCTATATACACCTGTAACATCACTCAAAATGGGGGTTTTCGTATATGTTTAAATTTTAATTATTTATTGGTATTGTCATTATGATGAGAAAATATTCGGTGACTCTTATGTGCGGCCCCATTGTCGTAAAAATGAGTCACTGCAAAATGCTACTACCCGAGAATGCCTGGCATTTGAGGGAAGGACAAGGGCAGTTAGACGCTTTAAGTTACGAAGAAAGGAGGTCGAATTAAAACTTCGGTTTCGTAAAAAGCGACCGTGGAGAGTTTGTGGTTTTGATTAATAGTAATGTAATAGGCCCATCTCGTAGTATAATCCTCTTTCTAATTCATATTATCAAATTACTGTGGAATGGCCATTGGTGTTAACTAAATGAATTGATTGCATTTTTAAATTGTTCTTACATTTGATACATTATTACTGAATTTATTTCTTAATTTTAAAAATAAAGATAAAAAAGGGTAATTATTCCTTTTTTATTAACAATAAATCATTAATAGTCTTCCAGGGGTTAATGCCATATATATATATTAATATATATAATATATAAAAGTTTAGCAAGGATATATTTATATAAATATATAATTTTTTATTCCAATAACTATTTTCAGCAGGCTTATATTAAGTAATATAACGTTTTTATTTTTTTTTTGTTCATATTACGTTAGTAAATATTTGAAAGCATAGTACTGCCTTTAACTATATATATTCTTTTCCTTTTCTTCTTCTTTTGTCCATTGCTGTCATTTTCTTAAAGACTGTGTTAACGTTAAAAAGGAGTAAGCGCTAGTGTGACGGGCAACGGTAAAGAAAAAGCATAGTAGAAGAACATGACACAAGTCCGAAAAGAAAGCCAGCCTTACGGCCACTCTTTTGGTATTTTCTTATTTAATTAGTTGAGGTGTGAAGATGAAGGTGGAATACATGGCAGCCAGAAAATCCACCCTAAAGCTTTCATGGGACCATAGGGCGGATGGATCCTGATCCTGATCATCTATGGTAGATCGTACTGTAAGGGTTATTTCCTATTGGCCCAGGTGGGCATACATACCCCTCACAATCCCACCGATTCATACTCCTGTTTATATGTTTCACCATTTTCTTCTCGCCCTCTACCCACCCCCCAGACAAAAAAAAACAGGAGAAACTCAGCATTTCTCACAAAATCTATCAAACAACATTCGTTTAACTAAAGAGTGACAAACAAAATCACCCTTTTTCTTTAGACGAGATCACACGACCGGTCGGAAAAAAATTATACAAACACAGAATAACATCGCAACACTAAAATAACATTGAACGAGTCTTTTTATGACCATCCTGATCTCTATCATTTTTTTTTCAATCCTTTTCATATTGCCGATAATATTTAGTCTTCAATCTTTATATCTTTTTCTATAAATTCTTCTCATTATATCTCCTTTCTTCACACACAATTTAACATCGTAAAAATCCGCTGAAATCTTCTGACTCATACGTTTCATTCGCTCTCGTTATCAATTCTTCTCACACTAACACGCCCTAAAGATTTTCCATCTTGAACACATTGAACTTTAGATCTAACTTCTTATTCCAGACCATAGGTCTCACTACCTACTATTCATAACACAGGTAACAACATAGTTTTTTATTTTATAAACGCCACTCACATGTTTAAAACCTAGCTACACTCAAGGACTTTAGTTCCCTTACATACACAGGAGGCTGAAAGTTCTGATTTTGTAATTGCCCAGGCCACCTTTCTCTTCCTAGCCATTTCACAACTTGTCTCTAACCTACACTCGCATCGGTCCCGTTTCCTTCTAATATATATATAGATTTTATATTTTTGATTATTTTTATTTATTATATACTTATATTATTATATGATATATAGTTTTATATATATATATATATATATTATATATTATATATATAATAATTATATAAATATATGTACTATGATATATCTATATATAGTAACCACCGAGATATCTTCTCGCCAATGGGATTGGTTGTTTGGGGGTTAAGGGGTGCTTGACTCATTGCATCCAGAAAGAAATTGTCTGTAGAAGAAATGAAAAGTTCTACAAACGAAAAGCAGCGCCTTATCACCAGCCCCTTTATTCCATTTTAAAGTGGAGAAACTCTCGAACTCAGAAAAAAAGCCATGCTAGAGCTTCACGGGACTGTGCGACGCTTTGGATACTTCATACTATGGCTATACTCGGATCAATGTGAGGTTCCATTTCCTTGGCCCAGGTAGCCTACGCTCATAACCTCCCACTCATACAAAACCACGCATTATGTTTACACACATCGCGATTCATGCACCTTTTCTTTCTCACTCTGGGCAAATTTCACATTTCTCTTCTCCAGGCCTTCCTTTACTCAATCCACTTTTTTTTTTGGGTCTCCCAGCCAGTCCATTCCCAGAAATTTTATCCCACCACTATAAATAACTCTTAACCCCAACTATCATCTATCTTTTCCAATACACTTTCATTCAACGTGACTTTTCATTTTATTTTTCTCATTTACACACTTTTCTTTACACACCACCCACTCTCGTCTAAGAGATTTCATCTCTTTTATCAATTCTTCTCACACTCTAACACGCTGGCTCCCTAAGAACTGATCCGATTGCTGAACTCCTTGTGCTTTAGATCTAGTACATTATCACTAGGTAACACAAGCATACGCTCCATTGTAAGGACCTATAGCATCACTCGAAGCACCTTAGTCCCTTTACATCACTCAATGATTTAATTGGGCACCAGCCACACTTTCTGCCGTTCACCAAACTTTCCCTTATTATAGCGACTCTACATTCATTTCCGTTTTCCTTTTCATCCAACATATATGCTAAACATATTTAAAACAGAGCACTTGGTTCAGCTGCTGCTCACAGCTAACATATATCACACAGACTGAGGAACTGTCTCCCTCACACCGAAAAAACCTTGCTTTATTCTACCTTTACTTTCAAACCCCTCCTTTTACACGACCTCGCCCAAATCTCTCTTAAAATCTCTGCGTTCAAGACTCTTCAGATTTTCGCCACATACAAAACCACATAACCAATTGCCCTGCCTTCACTCCGCATTAATATATTTAAAACCAATCACTTTCGACTCCATTTATTCTTAAAGCATGCTTTCAACTTCAGAGTCATCCCAACTTTTTGATTTCATTCAGAAGCTTGACGCACCCTGACGAACACCATATATCACACTAAATCCTTGTCATTAGAGTTCCTTAATTAACGCCCTATCATACGCCTGTTGGCAAATCCATAAAACCTAAAACACAAAACCAATTTATTTCTTCTTCTCCTTCATTTTTCTCAATCATTTGTTTTAAATCTTAAAGATTTTGATCCATACAATCCTTCTAACCACTACCTAAAATCGGTCACCTTGTTCTTCAACCATCAGTCCTCCTTCCGTTACTCGACGCACTCTTCGATCCAAAATAACCCGCATACCATCTTCTACAAACTCCAATATAGACTAATTCCCTTTATAATAATTTCTAGTAACACTTTTATCTTCGCCTTACCCTTATTATAAAGATACTATCACTGCTCTCCTCCGAATGCCGTCGGAACTATACCTCCATAAACGCTTTGTTTTACATCAACTTCCAAATCGCATCAATCACCACCCGCTTCCCATCTCTTGTTCATGTTCACGCAGTAATCTTTCATCTATACTGCAGATTTACCATCTCACCAAAACCTCTCCTTACTAATCACCTCATCCCCAAAATACTATTCTTTCATTTGCACCATCAAAACCCACACACATTCACTTTTACATATATATTATTTATGGTATATATAATATATATATATTTATTATAATATATTTATATATATAATATAGTATTTATAATATATATATTATATTATATATATATATATTATTCTTTTGCATATGGATCAACATCATGCCTCTTACATTTAGCCTCACGTAGGAGTGGTCTAGATGATGAGTTAATTAAAAATTTCATTGTGTGAACTTAAAATCTTAAAAACATAAGTTGACAATTTATGCAGAATCATATATATATATTATATATATTATAATTTATTATATATAATATATATATATATAATATAATATATATAATATATATATATACTATATTATATTATAGTATATTGTATATATATTATATATTAATATAGTTATATATAAATTAAAAGTATATTTTAATAAAAAATAAAAAACTTTATATTTGTAATAAAAGAATATGCAGTGGAGAAATACTATATTTTATGTTCTTAAAATCAGTCTTGATCTTGATCAAATGCTTGAAGTGCTTCAGGAACTTTGAACCTTTTGAGAAAATTAGTATTAAAAATTCTTTGTATTTAAGTCTTTGGCTAAAAAATTAATAAAATTTTTAATTAAGTTACATCATATTATGAAGAAGGGTCGGATGGAAAGGTAAAGTATGGATAAGAGGCAAGTGATGGTAGTTAGGCTGAAAGACGTTTGCAGTGGTAACTCACAATGTTGAGGTAGGCACTGGAACAAGTACAGAGTTTATATATTTAGGCTATATATTGGAATGAAAAGAATATTGAATTATGCTATGTGATATTAGGAAAAAACTGTGAAGTGGTAGAAAGGGGGCTTGTTGCAATCAAAATCTTTTAGCTGAATTCAAGGGAACTAATCTTTGAGTGTACCATTGCTTTTGCATGGAGTGTGGTGTTGTTATTAGCACTTAATGTATAGTAAGTGAAACCATAATGTGGAATAAGAGCATAGGTATAGGTTTAAGGTGCAGTCTGTTCATTTAGTAATGTGGATATCTTAGGGAATATTTTAGGTCTAAGATAGAATTGTAATAAAACAACATGAGGAATAATGTATTAGGGATATTATGTGGGTGTGACTTAAAGTAGTAAGATTGGAGAGAAAGGATGGATGGTAGCTGATTGTTAAACAAGATTATACTGGTGTGTGTTATGAAAAAAAACAACGCCAGCTGGGAGACTGGAAGACAGAGTGTGTTTGAATGGTGTGAAATGGATATTAATGATTTGGTGTATATATTATTTATTTGTGCATGACATATATTTTTGCATGATTGGTTAGTTGAATATAGTTGATTGTGTGTATATGTTGTCGGTTCTTGGTGTCCCATGTTGGTGATATAATTTCAATAATAATTTAATATTATATAAGAATTATCACAGTAAGGTGGATAGAGGCAGTACTAGAGTGGATTTTGGATTGCGATGACTCATGGGTCTTTAAATTTTAAGATTTGGATTTAAAAATGAATGAGGTATGGAATGTCTTTTTGTTTAACAGGTAGGTCATGGTCTTCCTAGCCAATTTTGTTTGTCCAAGTGTATGTCTGGTACACCCACCCCGAATTTTGCAAAGCCGAGGAGGCTGAAAGAAAGTTATGTAAGTCGCAAATGTGAATTTCAGAATATATATATAATTATATTATTGTATATATATATAATATATATATATATATTGTATATATATATATATATATAATAATATATATATATAATATATATATATTATATATATAATATATATTATAATATAATATATATATATATTATATTATACCGGTATATATATATTTATATATTATGATAACTATAAATGAGACGCTTTTAAAGGTAAGTGAGATCAGATATTTTCCAGATCCTAAATAATAAAAATATCTACAAAATTTTATGAAACCGTGCAGCTAAATGGCTTGACGGAAAATATTTAAATAATAGTTTGAAGGAAGGAATACGTTGAAGTTAATATATCCTCATCTTTTTTCTCCTTTAGTTTGTTTACTTCGAAATTCCAATTCCTTACCTTTTCTATTCGTAAAACAGCGGGTCATTAGTTCATCTATTGTTTTATTATGAAAGTAGTTCTTTATGAAAATTTCATTTTCAAAGTTTTTTTTTATTATAATGAGCTTTCATTTAAATTTTTTCCTTTTCTTAAGAGATTATTATTTTTGATATTTGGATTTGTGCCTTTATTTTTGAGTTTTTGTACTCTGAAATTGACTATTCGATATAGACGAATCCTGAATTTGAATTATCCTTGAACGAAGGTTTTGAAAATTCCAGGTACTGAAGGTTCTATTTATTTATTATAGACTCTTTGCTCTAAGTCATACTTAATAGGTTTCTGATTTTAACAATATTTTACTAGGTTTCTATTATTATTAGTTATTGTTATTACTATTATTGCTTTTGTGCAGTTCATTTATTTAATTTTTATTTATTTATTGCTTAAATTTGCTTTTGATTGCAAGGCTTCTGGTGGTTTTCTTATATTTGCCTCATTTTGGTTTTAACTGCAACAAACGAGGAACCTTTGGATATTCTTACATTCGGGTACACTTGCTTTGAAAACAAGCAAATCTAAATTGGAAAAATAGCGGACTGAACTCGCACAAAAGTGTAAAAGGCCTACAAATTTTTTTTGTATTCAGAACTTGTATAAGAATTGAATTAGATATTCAGGTATATTGTATTGAAATATTCTGCAAATTTGAGAATTCTTTTAAATTTATTTCTCTTTAAAATAAAAGAATTCCATATAATACATTGGATGATTTGATATCTTTTTTTTTTCTTTTTGGTGTGGTGTGGATAGCTTTTTACTTATTTTTACAATTTTTTAACTTTGCATTGTTTTAGTATTTTTCTTGTCATATAGCTAATGTTTATTCCATTTTTTTTCTTATGATTTTTCAGTAAAAGTTATGTTTAAAATCACTGTGCTGATAAGATTATGCATGAATCTCCTTTTTTTATTTTTTTTTTGCTTATAATTTTTGGGTTATACTTTCTTGATTGCATATTGGCCATTGGTTTTTGCATTCAGGTGCAAAATGATGGGAAAGCATCGCGCCACATTGTGTTGTACTTAGCGTTTCAGTTACACCTTTGGCTATCAGGGAAAAGCAGAGAAAGAATTCGTGTTTGTGTAGTATTCGCTCCAGAAAACCCCTATATACAGGATTAGGATTCTTCCCCTTTCAATTTTTTAGTAATCACCCATCTATTCCTTTAGTTCCACTTGAATAATTTCTAATTTTTAATTGTTATTTATATTTAGTTGTTTTCATATTTTTTTATCTTCCATTATATGTTTGATGTATTGGTTTATCTATATGTCAATAACATTATAAATAGTCTTGACTACGCTTTAAAATATGGGTGATATTTTTTGTTTTGACGAGATGTTAATTTTGAATTTATAGGACATGGAGCTCAGTTGATAAACAACCCGGACAATGTTTGATCTGAGATATGCGATCCAGATACCAACAGTGGAGGTCTGTCAACAGTGTAGTGAGTATAATAGCTCTACAGTAAGGATTTTGGCTGCAGCGTCTTCACAACTTTACTGTTATGAGAGGATTGGTTGGGTGTGGGGGAAATTTTCTTTTTGTTTTTTTTACTTTGGGGTCATAGATTTTTGTTTCCAGGGGCAGCGCTGTGTTTGCACATACCCATCACACCAGTATTGCTTGAAAGCTGAGAGGAAAGGTGTTGAAGAAAGAATTATGAATCCAGATATGTTACATTATTTGTAGAATTAATATGTAATTAATATAATAATATAATCTTTTAATTGCAATGAGTAATCTAGCGCCCTGTCAAACAATACTTCGGATGCAGTTGGACTTCTATTGGAGCGATGCCTAATGTTGCCTTTGTGCTACATACCTTTCACTAAAATCTCTTATTTCTAGTAGAGAGCACTATATCATTTTTTTTTGGTAGAGAGGGGTATAGTATTACGAGATGCTTGTACTTCAATACAGGTTAGATTGAGATCACAGTATTTCGGAGAAGTTATCTAAGGCTGATCAGATATCTTTAACTACAGATATATGGATAGCTAAATATCAAACAGTCATTTATTTTTTTAAAACTACTCACTGGCTTACGAGCCAGTTTAAAAAAAAAATTGGAACTATGTAATTCCATTGCAATATATATATATATTATATATATATATATTATTATTATATATATATTATATATATATATAATTATATATATATAATATATATATATATGTATATATATATTAATATATATATATATGATATATAGATATATAATTATACATAATATATATTATCTATATTATATATATTATATATATATATATAATATATATATATATAGTATATATAATACTATATAATATATATATATATAGATATATTATTAGTTATATAATATATATATATATATATATATATTTATATATATGAATATTATGTATATATATATATATACTAATATATATATATATATAATATATATGATATATATATATATTGTAATTTTTGGATTTTTAAATTTGAATTTAAATGAGAATATTTAATTATCCTATATTTTGAGATATTTGAGTAAGCTTTATTTCAATAAATAATACTGTAGGTATGTAATACAATGTGTATGAATAATACACAAGGCTACGCATTATATTGTTGTTAAAAGATGGGCTATGGGTTATGTAAAATAATCCCTTCCCTCAGCAATTTTTTTTAAGTAACAAGTACAATTAGTAATTCTAGTCCGGCCGGAATTTTTTCAAAATTCCGGCTGGAACGGAAAAAATGAAATTCCGGCCGCGGCCGGACCGGAATTCCGGTACACCTCTAGTGGTGACCACATCTTATTTGGGTAAAGATGATGGGTGTTTATTGAAAAAGAGCTAATTTCGGAGTTGCTATTTCTGGTGGGTGATCATTTGGTATATGGTTTTCGATTTCTTAAATATTGTTCTGTTAAGAAGAGTGTGTAAATTTGTTGTTTGGGTGTACAAAGTGTTTGTTTCATGGTGGCTGATTGTTTACTTAGGATTTGTTTGCATAATAAGGCTGAGGGAAGATGAAAGATTGTTTTTTAGGTTTGTGATGAAGTGGGTAAGAGAGTGTTGTGGTGTGTTTTTTTTATGCAGTGTAATTGGGTGCCTATCTTTCCTAGGTGTTTTTTGTCTAAAGGTAGTATTTGGTTTCATCGTGGTAACAGTATAGTAGTTGTTGGTATAGTGCAGCATCCTGTTTATAATTGAGTGCTTGGTTTTGTGTGTTTGGAGTTTTGCAATAATATATAATATATATATAATATATAATATATATATATATATATATATATATAGTTATATATATTATATATATATTATATATTTATATATTATATATATATATATATATAGTATATAATACTATTAAGCATATTACTCATAATTAACTAAAATATATTATGATTTATCCAAGAATTAAATATTTCCCTTTTACCTATAGTTTCATTAGCCAATTTAAAGTCAGGATTCTGTTAATTTATAATTTTTACCTTTAGAAGATAAAGAAAATAATAATAATAATAATAATAACAATAATAATAATAAAAATAATAATAATAAAATATATATATATGAAAAAAAAAGTGTGTAACGCAAAGCAAATCTCATTTACCCTGGCATTTGGTGGCAAACTTTTAGAGCGAGAATTGGACCTCAAATCGATGAATTGATTGGTGATGATGATGATGATGCGTGATGCAGAATTAAAAATAGGTTTCGAGAGTCACTTCCGATCCAGTCTGTGAGAACTATAAATCCTCCTCAAATAATCACTGTCATCAAGAATCCACAACCTCGCTCTACAAAACTGGTATAAATGTCAACATTTTTTACTATTCCAACTATATGGTATTATATATAATATAATATATATATCTATATACTATATATATATATATATATATATATATTATATATATATATATATATATAATATATATATCATTATATATATATATATATATATGAAGAGTACTTACAGAGTTGTCTGTAAAAAAATGCTTAGGTCTATCAATTGGTTCTTCAGTATCTACTGGCTGAGATGAGAGTGAGACTAGATTAACTTTAGCTACTGCTAAACTTTTATCCTTTCCTTCAAAGTACAAATCCAAGTCCCTGTCAATTGGTCTCTGCAACACTTGACTCATATTTATAAGACCAAGTTCTCTTCCTGCTCTTCTTAGGAAAAAGTTTTCTATTTTTTATATTTTTTCCTTCTTTGTAACATTATTATTTGTAATGTATTTCCATCCCTTTTTAAAAAATGTGGATACTGAAAAAAATGTCTGTCTCTTTATGATATGTCGTTGTAAAATTTCGGGCATAATCGACGGATTGTTTACAAAAAAAAATAATTTTGAACAGCTGGTTCTAAATCAGGGATGGGGCACAAAAAAATATAATCAAAAAGAATCAATTTGAGTTTTTTTATTGCCATTTATTTTCATATTAATTCGATCACTATTTCTGTTTTTCTAAAAAAATTGAAATTTTCTTGACTTCTTTTGATTTTTTTACACTATTTTTTTTATTATTTTTATCAATTTGTAGTAATTTTTAAATACTTTAGCTTTCCTAATAAGTTTGGATAAAATTCTGCAAATGAAAACTATAAATTAAAAATATTAAAATATTTTATGAAGTTTTTAGAATGACGTTTTTTTTTTATTTTAACAAATTAGAAAGCATATGATCACTATTTGGCATAAAATAGCAGGGGTAGAGTCTGTGGGTAACTTCTTTAATGTGCTGCTGTTTATCATTGTTTCTTATTGTAAGATTTTGGATACCCGCGAGACCACAGGGTCTAGGGTATTTTGATAGAAAAAAATAAAAATTGAATATGTAAATCTCCAGCAAGGAGATGCGAGACTAATTAAGTATATTTTGTCTTGGGATCATATTCGTATAATAGTGAAGTTGCATTGATTGTCCTTATTAAAATTCTGAAATGATTGTTCCTATAAAGTTTTTTTAACATGCTACCCTTATTAAAAAAATACCCAGTAAAGATATGCTGAAGAGGGCGCAAAGACAGGTAACAGGGCAACATCGGTAGGAGGTAGAATATTTATTTTTGGCTTGAAGTGATGAAGAATAGGCGTGAAGCTTATGATCTGTCCTAGAATAGGCCCATGGGGCTTCTTGCTGTCTTGTTAAAAAGTAAAATATTATTATATTTTTAATTTGAGTTATTTTTAATTTATGGGTTGTAGGACTGGGAAAGCATTACACACTCTAGAAGGGGGTCCAATGCAGCTTCTTTAGATTAGTTAATATTTTATTGGTTGAAACGTCTGGGGAGAACAATTCAGATAAGAGAATGTCGTTTGTTTCAATGTAGACTCGAGTCTTTGATAATGAAAGCAGGAACCCATGGCGGTTCTCCAAGTTATTGTTTATTCTTAATTTATTTAATTTAGTTGACTGGGACATTTAGAGGGGTCAATGAGGGGCTTCTTAAATATTATTATTTTAAATTATATTATTATTTTATTATAGGTTGACTTGGGACAAGTTCCTAAGTAATTATGTAGTAGGATGTAAGTTTATTATTCTTTTCGTATTTTTATGAGTTGACTGGGACACTTTAGAGGGGCCAATGCAGGCTTCTTCTTCTCTCTCCTTAATTAATTAATTTTTTATTGGTTGATGATTTGTGAAATATGATGCTGGTGACAGGAGTCTTAAAAAGATTCAAACATGCGGGACTGTATTTAATAGTTAATTATTTATTTATTTGATGAGCTTTGACTGGGACCATTCTAAGAGGCGTAAATGCCGGGGGTGGTTTCCTTTGAAAATTATTTTTTTAAAAGATTATTAAAGTATAGGGAGGGTCTATGTACTTAATATTAGTTATTGGGTTGTGACTGGGCAGTCTCAGATGGGCTTATGCTAGCTCTTCTTAAACGTATTAATTCTATTATTTATTATGTGGTGTGAATCTGGGACAGTTTCTAAGTGTGAGGGTGGCAGAATGTGGCTTCTTAAATTATTAGTTTTATTGGTTGAACTGGGAAAGTCTAAAATGGACCATGCGGCG
>JABUQX010013846.1:2500-15000 GCA_015478945.1 Trachelipus rathkii
TGGTTGAGCAATATTTCAACTCTACATATCACAGCCCCTCCCGTCACATTTGGATATAAGAACAAATCGACAACCAAGTTTATATCACAGGATGACTTGAATTATATATTTCTCCTTAACATGACAATTTCTAAGCAATCGTAGCATTAATATGACGTAAAATTAAAGATGCTAATTTTTTTTTTTTGAAGATAAAGTTTTACAGATATAAAGTCCCTCTCCTAATACTCCAAAACAATCATGCAGAAGAACAATAAATAAAGACCCCCCCCCCTTTTTTTTATTATATAATTATTAATCTTATTTTTTTTCATCTGGGTTTTCAGTAAACTTTCCTATTTGACCCCTATTAATTATGAAAATAATAATTCAATTACATTTCTTAAATAATTCCCTAACTAGCCTCTTTCACCATTCTTCAGATTTAAAATATAGTACAGTATTACTTTGTTTTTATAATATTGTATCCTAGCATCCCGAAAGATCCCGAGAGATATCTCAATCTGAAATAAGTTGTCACCGAACATAGAGAAAGCATACTAGAGTTGAATATTTTCTAATAAATATAACACTGCCCTTGCCTTTTAATGTACCGGACGAATCTGTTTCTGGAGAACAACATAATATAATATCTATTTTATGATATTAACATAACTCAATTAAGTGCCAAATAGACATATCAAGTCATAAAAATAAGCACATCTAAAATTTTTCATTATACATAATAATAGCCACTAATGTAAATACTGACTAGTGGCAACTGAAATAGAGTCCTAACTTAAATACTGCAATCAAAGCATATTCCTAGAGCCACTATAAATTTACATGAGCCAAAACAATATAAGATAACAACATGCGAGGTAGCCCGACTTTTCACCAATCAGTGACAATGATTAATTATAGGAAGACTAAATCTACAACACAGGTACAAAATGAGCCCAAGAAGCCTATAAAAATTATACATAAGAGCCATTAATTAACTCCTTACATAATATTACCCTATCATTAATCAACACACTTAGTGGTCATATGAAGAACTTGATTTTAATTTTTACATGGCTTGGCCGTCAACGAAAGGGAAGGAATTAAACTGCTGTCAGGTTGTATTTGAATTGCAGTTATCTATGTTGATGGAGTAACAAACAGGTCAATTGAAATTTATTTGCAGTGAGACTGGCTATCCCCGGGTCTGAACGAGCTTGTTTTATATAGCCAACCAAACAAGAAAAAATTTCGCCAAACTAACACAAATCAGCAACCGAGTCGTACCGTCGAAGCCTGCCTGAAACCTATATATCATAATATATCTACTATATATCTGTCGATAAAAAACAAGCAGTAAATTGAAGACTCCCATACTATACGGGAAAGTCTGTACCACAAATCCACATGGAGGGTGTCGAATTTTTCGATGAGTAATCCGTAAGATGCCCTGTCTGGTTCCGAGAATATCTTTGGATTACATATCCTTACCTGATACGCTCTTATTATTTATGACATACGTCAACAACTTGTATTAAATTTCTTTACTCTACTAATGCATTAAATCTGAAACGATATCCTCTTATAATTATAACAGTTTCAAATCCTTGTTGTTATATCCTCTATATATATATGTCTATTTTTTCTTATGACATCATCCACCAAATTTTCCGTACTAATCATCTAAGCTGTTGCCTGTCGGAAGATAAAGTCACCCACCGCCATAAACGATCTACCTCGCTCCGATGTAATATATCTCTTAACAGCCTTAACTTTTGTTACTCTAATAATGATCCGTTTTTCGTCACGTAGTTTTTGCATGCCCTTTATTATGTCTCCTTATGTAGTTAACCATCGAGTGCTCGCTGTTCTATTAGGCGGTATCTCTTAAATCTTTATCTATCTCATCCTGAAATTTTACTTCATCGATTCCAGTTAAACCCATTTACTGTAAGTGATAGTATTTATACAAAAATTCTCATATATCTATTATCTTATTATCTCTATATTATATAGGTGAGGTAAGGTAAGAATAATTTGATACTTCGCCTACTATAATAATCATTACCACATTATTATTATTAATTACTAACTGACTTAACTAAATACTACTAGCCAACTATCGCTAATTACATTATATTATTACTACTTACTACTAAACTACTACTAACGTACTACTACTTTACTACTACTACTACTACTTACCGCTCTTATATTATTATTAAGTTATTTGATCATAAAAAAACTTGAATTATGAGTTTATTATAATTGATTTACTATTCAAATTTTAATCATTTATTTATTATTTATTTCATTAATATTATATTGATGAATATAATATTATTTCGCTATCTCTAATCGTGGATATTGATTAGTATGCCTATTATTGATTATCACTGATATGATTTGGAGTTTTATCAACAGTTTTCATATTACTATAGAGACGCTTTTCTTCTCTTACAATTTCCCAAATCCCCATTGAACTACATCCCATTACCACCGCTAAAATTCCAGATTATGTACTCTTTACCCGTTAAATTATCATTCCCCTGTTATCATTCTATAAATAGTTATAATAATCCTCATTATTAAACCTTTTATTATTATTTTCCCTTATTCATATTTATAAATAACTACCATAAAAGTCTAAATTAGTTTCTCATTAAGGTCCGATTTAGAAGTGGGCTTAAACCCTTCCGTTATACCCGAAGAAATTCAGAAACAGAATTCCATCACTAAATAAAACTCCTCTCCCAGTTGTAATACAACGTCCTCCATGGGTAAATCTTTTGTGTTTGGCCAGCCCACCCCCATCTTCGTATAACAAAGCTAGTTGCAATTCTTACAGTCTCTTAATAATCCTTATCTCTTCGTCGTTAGCCTATTATTGCTATGCGTTAAAATTATCGCATATATATTATTTTTTAGCGCTAGAAGCCAATGTAAATTCAATCGAAGTGCAAGAACTTGCAATGGCACAATAAATTAGACTCCCGACATGTATGAACCATTTGTGCAACCTCTGTTTTGCATAAAGCCTGTTTATTAACCCACGTGCTGTGACAAATACTGACTTAACCATTTGCAATTAATAAGTAACATATTTTAAATTGTAAAAACTGTTAAATTGACGCATAATAATTCCTTAACTAACTGTGGTAGTGCCACTTCCACCTCAGTAAGTATGGTACTGTAAAGAGAGAAAATCTTCGTTTGATTATTTTCTTCTCCATCAGCGCGCTGGCTATAGTGAACTCACTCACTTTCGTTATAATAGTAACTCAGTTTTTTTCATCGGAACGACAACAGGGTAGCACTCACCATTGCCGCTTTAGCTTCTAGGAATGACCCGTCTGCTCCACTCCCCAGGAAATCACTTTTGTTGGAGGGCAGTTTGCCTTCTAAAACAATTTTGTGTTAGGTTTCAAACAATATGAGGCTGCTCACGACTAAATGTTGATATTCGCAAAAAAGTTAATAGACCCGAGGAATGCCTAGTGTTTGATAGTTTGTTGGCTATTGCCAACATCACGACCTACTCATCTTTGACCTTACAAGGACCTAATAATCCCTCCGCCTAATATAAGATAACCTAGCCATAGTCTGATTTCACAAGACAGCAAAGTACACATTGTTTGGGTTCATAATTAAATTTCATATACTTAATTACTCTCTAAACTTTCTCCAAACATATGCAACATGTTCTAATCAAGAGTCGAACTGGCAGATGTTAAAATGTCATCTAAATAAACAAAAACATTCTTTAAATCTCCAAATAAGATCGACATGAATCTCCGGCCGGCGATTGAAGTACACTTTTCTCCTTGTATATTAAATAGTTCCAACTGTATTTACTAAAAGGACAAGTATATTAGTGAAATATTTCTTTAGTTTCCTCGCTGATCGCACTGTATAGTAAGCTGCGCGAACGTCAGCTGTAGGTCAACTTGCAATGTTGGCAATTAGCAGTAAAAGATAATCCTTTATCTTAGGGCAGGGAGTAAAACTTAGTCAGAGGTTGAATCTCCTGGTTACAATTAATCTCACAATCAACGAGCCTAATACGAACTCTGCCATCACGGCTTTGCAAGAAACTAGTTGGAACCCCAAATCGCTTCTCCCCCGGCGAAAATGACCCCCGGCGTCAATAATTTATTATTTCCTTCATTGCCTTTAACAAAAAGATTGCGTGGCAATTTTAACTATCTATCTCCTTATTCTTTTTAAGTCGGGCGTGCTAATTGATCTCTAATCATGGTTATGTGTAATCGCCGCCAACTCCATAAAATTCAATCTTTTAAGGAGGCACTACAATTCTCTTCGCCCATTCCCCCCCATTCAACACGTGCAAGCATCTAACCCTCCAAACTACAATCTCTACCCCCCCTCCCCCTACCCCTTATAGTTTCGTTAGTCTGAGGGTTGTGAGCGAAGGGCAAACAAAAATATGTCTAACACAGCTAAGATAAAATCATAAGCCCCTGGTTCTCTTGCCGTTTTCCCGTACATTTAGTACAAATAACGCATCTGTATGAGTTGATCTAATTCTTTAAAATTAAATTAGTGCTCATAAGACATTAAGAATAAGACTTGCAACTCCTAACTAAATTATAACAAAAATTTGTATTCCGCAAAGCGTATATAAAGAGACAGCGGCTAGCGGGAAGATAGAATTTCGAACATGCTCCGAAAAATCAAAAGCCTCATTACTAAAGAGAATACTACGTTTCGTGCGGATCTAAATAAATAATGGCACACTAAATCTATAATGAACCCGTGTTTCTATTGAGAAAAGGCATCCAGAGAACATTAAAATATATCATGCCCAAGCATGCACAATTGTAAAGTCTATACTACCCCAAATCAATTGTTGATTACCCTATTATCATAAATGTTCATGCATGCACCCCGATTTGCGGGCTCTGGCACTGCTAATCGGGCCCCCTCCTTATACTATATATCAGAAGCACTCATAAGGTGAGGCAACTCCCACAGTCTAGTAAATAGGATTTGTGCTAGGTTTATCCGAAATGTAATATAATTTATCAAAAATTATATCTTTATAACAGCCGCAACGATTTCAGTAGAGTTGCCAGAAACTTCCACTACAGTATTACCAGATAATCACATGCATAATATTTCTAAAGATTAATGATCCCTCATGCTTATCGGAAGGAGAAGAACCCCCTGAATTCTTGAAGTTAATACCAATTGTTTTCACCGAAAAGGAACTTAGCCTCCTTCATTAATTACATAAAATTACAATTGTTTCATATATTTTAATCAACAAGTAGAAGGGAGTCACAAGCTGAATCGCTCCATCCCCCTTCTCCCAGTAGTCAAAAGTCGGGAGCAGGTCGACTCCGAGGAGTAAACAGCGAATCATCACAGATCTATTGCTTTGCAAGAGTAATATATAAGATAATTACAAAACTCGTAATGGTCCTTTACATCTAACTTATTTCGTACAAGAACCTTTTAATTGTTATTAATTCACATACCTTCAATCATTTGGAATCTTGTTTCCCTTTACAGTAGATGATAGACATCTACGACCCTACTGACTTCTTTTCATGGTTATGACTCGTGTGGGAAGAGGGAATGACTCACTATAAGCCCCTCTCTCAGCCATTCGATAATCATCGTTTCCACCGTTAATGAAACTACAGTTTTCAAAGCATTGAAATAAACCGCCACCTCTCGCCTTAGAATTTTAACAAGCAATAAAGTTTCATTCCAGTTAAAAATCTATTAATAAATAATACAATTTCCATCCATACCCACGATTAATATAATTACAATTATTACTAAATTGCCTATTACTATTATGGGCCATTTAAGAATTAACAGGCTCATTATTATTATAAAAATATATTGATGGATTGTTTTAATACATTTTCTAATAAAGATAAAAATGAATTCAATCTTTCTTTATTAAAATTAAAAAGCCCATATTATATTGAAACAAATGTGTCCTACATAGTACAACTCTGATAATTATAAGCTTGATGACTATAATTCTACCGTATTAGACTAATATAATATAGACCTTTATTATGTAAATTAAGCTTTACATTTCCCCTCCCAAACTTGGCCTCTATTCATACAAAAGTGCAAGGGTAAACAATCAGACAGGAGTCTCTACATCCCCAAAACGTCAATTTCCCCACAATATTTTACCCCCTACCTGGCCTAGGGAGCGTTCTCACAGGTTCCAAACCTCTCCATCGCCTAATATCGAATATGGAGTTCCCGCTGACGGGGAGAGGGAGTTGCCGGAAGTTTTTGCGATATTAAGGTTTACATCGCCGACAATAAACAGACGCTCCTCTTTCAGCAAATCGGTGCAAAATATCTATTATGAAAAGCCTACAAAAGAAGCCTCTGTATAGGCCGGCTGCAGCGTGTCATATATGACTGCATCAGGCTCTGAAGTGAGTCTTCCTCATGGATTCTTCGAATCATTGCTGGTGGGGGGATTCACTTCGCAATGCTGAGCACATACAGTCTCTCCGAGCATCATATCGCCTCCTAGTTTGCGATAGTGGATATCTCGTTCATTTCTATCGACCGGATTTCATCGAGAGATTATGATCAGAAACGCTATAATTAGCTATCTCTGCTTGTGCTGAAAGCCTCGGCCAGGTGTCGCATTGGTGGACTTTTCTGTCTGCATTCCTGCTGATTTAACGGCGTTTACAGGCTGCCACACCTGGTCCTTTCCCCCCCCCGCGGGATTCCGAGCCCACCAGTATTTGGGAAAAGGCACGAGAAAATTGATTATAAAAATGTCTTCGGGCTAATTTCAATAATTCTCAAATATTCATGCGTTGGTCTTCTCTGTCTCATATCGTAAAAATGGTAGATCTGTAATTGTTTTAGGCATCGTAAGAGAAAATAGATTCCTAACTCAATAAATTTTGCATTCGTTGTCACCGTAACTGACATCGAAATGGATATATCCGAGCATTTCTTTTATTTCTATTTAAAACCTTTGCATAATCGGGTATGAGGACGCTCTTCCGCTCGCTTCGATCTTCTGATTGAAAGACTTCTTTTATCTGCGTCCTTACGATGGTGCATAGATTTTTCTATTACTATTTACAATTTGTATAAACAATCGTCTTTTAAGGGAAGTTTCAAACGAACTGTTAATCTTCTGGTAATTTTATGCCAGTAACCTTACCCCTCCCTTTGATCATGATTCATTAAGGTTAAAGACATTGTCGTTGCCGAATCCACTCCTAAGGCATGAATTCGTTGAAGGGGGGAATAGCATTGAGAGGAGATTCTTCTTCTTCCTTTTCTTCCCTAAGAGAGTGGGGGCAAGGTATCTTCACAGTTTGGCCTGGCTTCATGCTCTCTCTTGATTCTCCGCTGTTACATTCTGTCTCGTGTATTGTAATAATTGATGAGCGGTCGATCGCCTCTATCATACTCCTCCGTTGGTGGACATCGGGCGGGAGGTGATGGGAGCTTTGAGGAATTTGAGAACCGAGTCAATCAATAGCTACGTGTCTTCTTCTTGAACTCTGAGTGACTTTCTTTTTAAACTCGGCATTCTTAACGGTTTTTTTTTTTTTGGTTTTTTTGCGTTTCAGGGAATTTTTTTTTTTTTTTTTTTTTAATTTTTATTTTAAAGCCTCCATTTCGATAGGGTTTCTGTTTCACGTTTTTTTTTGTAATTGTATCTTTTTGTGTGTGTTTTGAAATGTACTTTTGGCGCAATTTGGTCCACTTTTTTTTCACTTGCTTACAAAGTCTTAATTTATGCACTGTTTGAATTAAATAAATCAACATGTAATTTGACACTAAACTTCAGATCATGTTTAGGTATGGGAAAGATTCCAACGTCACTCTTGGAAAAGGGTTACCATTTCTTTGTATTAACCCTTGAAGGATTAATACAGTGGTAATGAAAGGAATGATTACTTCTTATCTTTATTTCTAATGTTAAGTAATTCGAATAGTGAATAATGATATCAATGTTAAGAACAATTAATAATGCTATCAATCCTTTAAATAACACAAGGCCAGTTCACAGTAAATAATGATATCAATGCTAAGAATAATTAATAATGCTATCAATTCTTTAAATAACACAAGGCCAGTTCACAGTAAATAAGATTAGTGGGGATTGATATTATAAATTTATAACCAAAACAACCAATCTCCGGCTTTTTAGCGAGAGCCGATGTCAAACACGACCTCTCTTCTATAGTTTGAATCTAACGCCCTCTGCCTTCCCTCAGAATGCCGCATTCTCGGATAGCGTTTGCCAGTGACTCATTTACGTCACCGAATATTTTCTTACATAATGAAATACTGAATTAATAATTAAAGTTTAAAACATTATGGAAGGTGTGTATAACAGGTATACAAACTATCACGATGGCATCCAATTGATTTGAGGGCAAAGGGGAAATCCTCCTCAACATATAAGATTATATATATTATATATAATAATATTATATATAATATATATATCAATATATATATATATAATAATTTATATGTATATATATATATATATATATAATATGTATATAATAATATGTAATATTATATATATATATATATATATATATATATATATATAATAATAATATATAAATATATATAGTATATATATAATATAATATATATATATATATATATAATATATATATATAATATTATAATATATATATATATGGATTAAGTTTAATTGATATTAGCTATCAGAGAACTTTTCGAACAAATTGTGATTTACTTTATCTGTCTTTACTTTTAAATGATAGTTCTTCTCAGTGATGAAAGTAGGGAAAAACGTTCATTAATTGGTACTGAAACAAAAATATTCTCAAACTACATTTCTAATTTATGATTACAAATATAAGCTTTAAAACTGGTAAAAAAATGAATCTATGATGTTTCAATATGTATAAATCATAATTCAAATCATAATTATTTATGATCTTGTAATCTGACTCGTCCCCATTTGTCCTAATCCGATTTAGATTTTATAAGATGGAAAGCTTCCCTGGTTCATAAAATGTACTTAATCTTACATAAATTAATATAAATTAATTGTTACCTTTTTATATATAACTTACTGGCCTAAAATGTCAGACGTTAATATTATCCAGTTCATGTTAAAGCTATAGTATTAAAGAACAAATATAACCTGTTTCGTTATTTTAGGAAAGAAGTTTTACTAGCGTAGTGAGCCTGTGTTGTGATGGTCACTGGATCGATTGCTAGAGAGAAGCTCTCTAGAGAAGTTAACCATCTCGATAAAGGACACGTGCCAGTGAGGTTTCAACAATTAGAAAAAAATATTAATTAAAAATTATTCTTTAGGAATTTAGGCTTTTAAAATTTAGCTTCAGCCTTTTTAAATTTTTAGTTTAATAATATCCGAAACCATTAAATAATTTTTAGTGTTGATGTTTCGTTCTTGCGAACACGACTTCACAAGACTATATAGGCTATATAAATCTTATGATTTCGGAAGATAAACCAAGTTTTAAAATTACCAAAACCGTGAATCTGAACATGTTTTGTAAAACAAAATTTCATAGGAGTGAGTTTTATTAAATACGTTATGATTGAATAAGAGCTCCACCAATCATTGAAAGCAATATCAGTCATACATATTAATCCTTATTAATTTGAAAACTGTGCAAAAACGCAACTTGAGTTTTTCTTTTCATGTTTTTATTTATTTTTAATTTTTATCTGTTTCTTTCTAAAATATTCATTCATTTGAAAGAAATGTTATTATTATTATTATTATTATTATTATTATTATTATTATTATTATTATTATTATTATATATTATTATTATTATTATTATTATTATTATGTAACTAAAAATGCTGTAAATAAAATTTTAAATTTGCTTTCTCCTTTCTACAATTCTTCCACATAACCATTATTTAAATAATTAAAAAATATAGTTATAATTAAATATTAAAGTAAAAAAATTAAAATTTATAAATACTTAAATTTTTGATAGTATTAAATTCTAATGAAAAATTAATTAAGAAGAAATATCACCAATACTGTTATGATACGTATTTTCAAGGTCGTAAATTGTACTTTGGTGTTCAGAACATTCCATTTCCCTATCCGAAATTTATCCTAATCTAACGCAAGACTTGTCCCCAAATATAATATATATATATATATATATATATATATATATTATACAAGATATATATATATATAAATAATATAATAATATATATATATAATATATATATATATGTATATATATATATATAATAGATATTAATATATATATAATATATATATATATATATTAATAATATATAATATATATAATATATATATATATATATATAAATATTATATTAATATATAGGATAGTATGATATATACATAGTGAATATAGTGAGATAGTATATAGGTATATATAATATATACATATATTATAATATATATATATTATATATATAATATATATATATATATTTACCAGTTATCACACCCTCACGGGCAAAGCCCTATTCAAAGAGGGTGTTACCACTCAACCAAAATTTCACATAACACCAAATTACGCGTGAGCACAGACCGGCCTTAAAAGTGGAGGAGATTAAAAATTGAGTAGGAAACACAGTAAGAGAAGAGAATTCCAACAGAACAGATGTGCAAAAGAAGGAGCCACCGCCTAGCGAACTAGTCTGGATGCTAACATCAACACAAAAAACTCATGTGCCGACACAGCACCCCTTGTCCTACGAGGGCGTCGTAAAGGCCGCACCGAGTGAAAGCTCCCCCGACACCTGCCGCTACGGTACCTATAGAAAAGAGATAAAAGCACCAACATCGCGCCGCAAAGTAGAGGTCATGTTGAACTAGAAAAGTACAGACATTTAAGTCTTTTAGCCTTGACTCGACCCTATCCAAAAGCCGGTGAAACCGTAACCCCCCAGATATGCAGAAGCAGTACTCCAACAAGGCGGATTAGACCCTTGTATAACGAGGAACTGTGAAGAGGAAAAAAAGTCACGCAGTCTAAACAGAACTCCCAGTTTCTTTTGAGGCCGCCCTAGCAACCATTGGGATGTGAGGTTTCCAAACATTTTTTTGTTTATTGTTAAGGCCAAGGATGTTATATTGTCAACAGGAGAGACAGGAGAGAGAACCGTCGAAAAGATAGGAAAGTTAGAAGGTTCTTAAGAGAGGGAGATTTGTAGAAGGGTTTTTAAAGAATTAAATTTCACAAGTTGCGACGACCCCACCGGAAATTCTATCCAGATCAGCGAGAATGAAATCGGAAAGATTAAGACGAGAGCAATCTAGAAGCTAAAATAAGGACAGAATTTAAATGAGTTGAAGAAGAAGGGTCAGAGTCATCGCATATGGATAGAGTTAGATGTGCAAACGAGAAGATCATTAATGAAAAGCAGAATAAAGTAGGAGATAAACCAGAACCCTGGCGAACACCACTATTGACAGAAAGGAAGAAAGAAGTCGCCCCGATCAACAATCAGCCGATATTGACGATTTGAAAGAAAGGCTAGACATAAGTTAAGCAAAGAGAACGGAGGAAATCATAAGGAGGGAGCTTGGGAGAGCAGTGACGCGGGCCATACCCGGTCAAATGCTTTGTACATGTCAAGCGCCACCACGCAAGTCTCCCCGTAAATTCCTGAGGGGGAAACCATAGAATCTGTTAGATAGTATATATCGTATATACCAGGTAGACACTCGAGCGCCGAAAAGCCGTAACTGGCGTCGGAAAAGAAAGGGAATGAGAATTCCAGATGGTCTAAGAAATGAGATTGAAAGGGTTTCAAAAGATAATAGATAGAATACAGTTAGAGCTATAGGCGAATAGAAGATCAGAGCGGCTCCTTTTCGAATAGGGGTATTGGACATATGCCCTTCCAAACACTGAGGAAAGTTGCTAGATGGAGCATAGAGGGAGAATATAGTCGACGAGAGGACGCCAAACACGGAAGCACACTCCCTCAAAAAACTCGGGAGAATGCCATCCGGGCCACTAGCTTTCCTGACGTTCATAGATTTCAGGAGCCCATAGAACCGATCAAATGTAATCTCAGGCCAAAAGCATAGGGCACCTGAGAGGAGAAGGAGGAGGAAGAGAATGCCAGAATCGTCCAGGCGTTGAGTTAGATGAAAATAGAGGCCGAAGAGATTGGCCCTTTTCAGTTGGAGAGTAAGCAACAGAACCATCAAATCGAATAAGAGGAGAAAGTAGATTTACAGAAGTTGTTGGAGATGTTTTGGCAAGGAGGCCAGAAAGATTTATCAGTAGGAGAACCAAGGAGGTTAGCGCACTTCGTTTGATGAAAGCCCGCTGCTCGTCGAAGAGTATTCCCTGCAACGATTTCTAGCTGAATGAAAATTAGCGAGATGATAGAGAACGAGAATTTTTTCCACCCCCGATACGCATGTCTCTAGCTGAATGCCAAGAGAGCAAATTACGATCGAAACCATGGTTAGAGGAGAGAAAAAAGATTTAGTCGAAGAAAGGAATAAACCT
>JABUQX010013846.1:22500-40000 GCA_015478945.1 Trachelipus rathkii
ATTATATATTATATATATTATCTATATACTATATATATATATATATAATAGTACAAGGATATGTCGGAGGCAAACCGACCAAACTCCAAGGAGCGGTTTGGTACACAGGAAAATAAGTAAATGATAAAGAAGCTCCATATGTTCTTATCCGATATTTCCATGTTTGTTTCACAAGTTTATAGCGTAATGACAATTAAACAAATTTTCATACATTAAACGTTTGAAAAAAGTTAAGATATTGCATATATTTTTTCTTTGTCTTTTACTTTTTCTTTATCAAAATCAAATTTTCAGGGCTTGTATAGGTCGGGCGAGATACATCTTTTTAACTAGATAATTTTTTTGTATACTCAAAAAGAAAAATTTTAAAATTTCCAACTTTTTTTTTTTTTTTTTTAAATTTTTTCACGAAAATAAATCAAAACAACCGCATACACAAAGAAGTTATCTAAATAAAAAATGTGCATCTCTACCGACTACAAATGTCCTAAAAATTTCATGCAAATCGGATAAACAGAAAAAAGAATCCCAATTTTTCAATTTGAAAACCCCAAAATAGTCAGGTTTTTGAAAATGCGCACCGATGCTCAGATATGGGATCAAATATCAAAATTCTGTTCCTACATTTTTTAGATAATAATTCAATCTTTGTATATCTCAAGTTTGAAGTCACTTCGAAAAAAATTGTAGGAGTCTTGACAAATGTCAAAAATATAGATTTTCAAAAATTGAAAATACCAAAACAATGACTACAGTTTGGTGATTTATTTGGCGTCAAAATCGGCTGAAAATTTCCGAATTTTATGTTCATTTTTAGGGGGGGAATATTGGGCTCAGACGAAGTAAATAATTGCGATGCGTGCCCTTAATATTATATACATATACATATTATATATATATTAATAAAAAATTAATATTAAAAATATATATATATATATATATATATATATAGTATATATATAATATATATATATAGGTATATATATAGTATATAATTATGATATATATAATATATATATAATATAGGAAATATATATATATATAATATATATATACTAATATATAACTGTAATATTTATTATTTATAATATATATATAGTATCATATATATATATATATAAGATATAATATATAGTATTATATATATAATATAAGTTATAATATTAGTTATATATATAATATAGTATAGTATATTAAGTATATATATATTTCTAATAATTCTCTCCCAACCGCTCCATCCTGCCTACGCTTTGATCGGGCCGATTGGGGGGCATAGCGTTGCTTCTACGCTAACTATAAATTGGAGTGACTGCTTTGTCTCTGGTGACGCTTTGACTCTGCCGATAATGGTGGGAGCTATAATCGTTGATGGGATGAAGCAGGTTTGATTCTTCTTCGTACTAAATCCTTTCTCTCCTCATAATCCCATGGTTCAATCGTGCTTGTTCTCTGGCCATTCATGCTAGAAACAGTGCGTACCGGGAGTGGAAAAATTCTCGTTCTCCTATCACTCTTGCTAATTTTCCATTTAGCTAGAAATCATTGCAGGGATACTATTCGACGAGCAAAGCGGGCTTTCATCAAACGAAAGTGCGCTAACTCCTTCCTTGATCTCCTACTGACAAATCTTGCTGGCCCTCTTGCCAAAAACATCTCTTAACAACTTCCTGTAAATCTGTCTTTCCTCCCTCTTATTGCGATCTGATGTTCTGTTGCTAATTCTCCACTGAAAAGGTCAATCTCTTCGGGCTCCTATTTTCCTCTAACTCAACCTGGACGATTCTGGCATTCTCCTCCTCTCCTCCTGCTCCTCTCAGGTGTCCTATGCCTTTGCCTGTGATTGCCTGAAATCTATGAACGTTAGGAAGGTAGGTGGCCCGGACTTCATTCCTCCCCGAGTTTTGAGGGAGTGTGCTTAAGTGCTGGCCGCCTTCCCTCGTTCAAATCTATAAATTCTCTAATGTCTTAATACTAACACTTTACCTCAGTGTTGGAAAAGCACGCACATAACTATTCCGAACAGGAAAGCCGCTCTGACCTTACTATACTATCGCCCTAATAAGCTCTAACTAATAATTCTTCTAAGATCTTTGAAACCTTCTCAACTCTCATTTCTTAGATCATCTGAAATCTCATTCTCTTTTTCTGATCGACAGTACGGCTTTCGGCGCTCGAGGTCTAACCTACGGAGTAGTTACTTTCCTATTTACTGATTGTATGTTTTCCCGCTTTAGAACTACGGGGAGATTTAGGTGTGGCGATTGACATATCCAAAGCATTTGACCGGTGTATGGCACGCGTCACTGCTCTCGAAGCTCCTTTTGGTTTTCTCCTTCTCTTTTTTACTTATGTCTAGTTTTTCTTTTCAAAATCAGCTCAATATCGCTTGTTGTTGATCGGGGCGATTTCTTCTTCCTTCTTCTAGTCAATAGTGAATGTTCCTCACGTTCTTCTTATCATAACTTTATTCCTACTTTTCATTAATGATCTTCTCACCTGCACATCTAACTCTATCCATCATATGCCGATGACTTGACCCTTAATTCTTCAACTCATTTCAATTCTGCTCCTTCTTTAAACTTCTAGAATTGCCTCTCGTCTTAATCTTTCGGATTCTATTCTCGGCTTGATCTGGAATAGAATTTCCGAATGGGGTCGTCTGAACCTTGTGAGATTCAATTCTTTAAAAAAACTCAATTTCTGCAAATCTCCCTCTCTAAAGATAACCTTCAAACTTCCTTTCCTATCTCTTTCGACGTTCTCTCGTCTCTCCTGTTGACATATAAACATCCTTGGCCTTAACATAAACAAAAAATGTCTTGGAAAGCCTCACATCACAACGGTTGCTAGTGCGGCCTCAAAGAAACTGGGAGTTCTGTTTGACTGCGAGACTTTTTTTTCCTCTCCTCTCAATTACTCCAGCTATACAAGGGCCTCATCCGCCCTTGTATGGAGTTAACTGCTCTCTATCTGGGGGTGCTTGCTGGTATTCACCCGGCTTTTTTGATTAGGGTCGAGTCAAAGGCCAAGGCTTATAAAACTGTTCTGTACTTTCCAGTTCACTTGACCCTCTATTTCTAAGGCGGCAATGTTGATGCTTTATCTCTTTTTCTATAGGTACCGCAGCGGCATGTGTTCGAGGGAAACTTATCACTCGCGTATACCACCACTTTTTACGGTCACCGCTCGTAGCACTAGGGGTGCTGTGTCAGCACATGAGTTTTTGTGGTTGATATTGGTAACTCCAGGCTAGTTCGCTGCGGTGCTTCCTTTCCTGCCACCCATCTGTTTCTGTGGCCTTCTCTTCATCTTCTGTGTTTCCTGCTGAATTTAATTTCCCCCACTTCAAAGCCTGCTAGCTGTGCTCATCTGCGTAAATTTGCGTTAACTGTTGACTTCTGAGGCGTGCAGCACCCCCTCCTTGAATAGGGCTCTGCCCGTGAGTGGTGGTGACAACTGTAAAATAATATATATATATATATATATAATATATATATATATAATATATAATATATATATATATATATATATATTATATATATATATATATATATATATAATATATATATATTATAATATATATGTATGTATGTATGTATGTATATCCCCTTATCCGCCCTTCCACCTATTACAACTTGGGAGTCGAAGGTCTCTCGTGATAGAGTTGGTGCAGTCAAGGAATTGTGGGTCTGTTCTCGTATACGGTTATTTGTCTTCATTAATTTTTGCATCCTTAGCGGCCTTTATTCTAATGTTCGCATTATTGAGCATCACCTCTCCTTCTTTAAATCTCATTTCTTAACCGAAACTCAGGTTTTTGAGCGTCCCGACAGCAAACCTATCTGTGTTCCTTCTTACTGTCTCTTTTCTCAATTTTCTGCCAAGGCAGCTGGTGTGCTTTTGTGTGCAGTGATGTTTGTTCTCTTGTTTCGAAATTGGGGTCTTCCCACTTTTCCACCTTATGACTCAGGCTATGCTGTCAATTTACTGCTAAATTCATCTGTTCTGTATATCTGTCTCCTAAATCAACTAGTTGACTCTCGTAAATCATTCGACTACTTAAACTCCAAATTAGAATTCATTCTCTTTTCTTCACCTTCCCCTTCCCCTTAAATTGTCATTTTTGGTGATTTCGACATTCACCACCGAAAATGACTTTCCTCTAATTCTCAAGATAAAGCTGATGAAATTTCCAACCACTTTTCTATTCCGAATGACCTCAAGCGGTTGGTATAGCTCCCTAATCGTATCCCTGTTCGTCTTAAAGATGATCTCAACATTCTATAGACCTTTTCTTAACTTCCAATCCTTCTCCTTGTTCTGTTAAATTCTTTTCTCCGATCACCTTCTTATCTCTGTGTCCTGCCCTATCTCTTCAATTCTTCCGCAGGAAATAACCTCTCTTTGCTCTGAACTTAACACTAAGAAGGACTATGATTTTGAACTTTTGACGGTATTCCTCCTGTGGTTATTAAAACTTTTGAGCTTGCTCTTTTCCTGAAACGTTTTTGGCATAGGTGCTTCAAATTTGTCGGATTGGCAGTCGTACTTCTTTGACTCACCATTGAATGATTACTGCTTCGGTGGAAAGGGCCCATAGAAGTGTGCAAAACGCATAACGCCTAATATATGCAAAGGTCGGAGTCCTACCAAATTCCATCAGAGTTGGGGGAAATCCCAAAACCAAATTTAAAAGCCGACATGCCTCGACACACGGCGTTTCAAAGTATGCAAGTCAAAGGTAGTTGGGAAAATTGATAATGGGAGTGTGTTCCAGACTTTGCAAGTGGAGTACATGTAAGATTGAGCATAGCTGTTAAGTCTAGGGTCAAAGAGTTGGATGAAGAAAGGAAAGGATGGGACTTTGTAGAAAGACGTGTGTGTTGTACGAGCCAATTTCATTGGAGGAGGTATGCGACTTGAGGGTTCAAAAGAAGAGGGTCCATTGCAACAGAGAAAGAATAAAGAGAGTGACTCAACTGACAGACTGAAGAGAACTACTGAGGGCAGGAGAGTCGCTAAGACGAAAAGTCCTAGACTCCACCTCTCTAAGGAGAGTTCTGTGAGTGTAACTACTCCAGATGTGTGAGGCATGCTCTATACAGGGGTTAACGACATCCCTATAAAGAGCAGGTAACTGGAGTGGCGTGAAGAAATTCTGAAGGAGTAAGAACACCCGACCTCGTCGAAGCATGCTTAGAAAGATATGTAATGTGATAATTCCATTTTAAATCAGGAGAAAAAGAAACACCAATAATATTAAGAACAGGAGAAGGCATATATATATATATATATATATATATATATATATATATATATATATATATACTTTAATATATATATATATAATATATATATATACTCGTATAATATATATATATATAGAAAAAAAGAAATATTGTATACATACAGATAATGACATAGATATATATATATATATATATATATATATATATATATATAATATACTATATATATGTGATATATATATATATATATATATATATATATATATTATATTATATTTATATATATATATTATATAATAATATATATAATATATATTATATTAATATAATATATATATATATATATAATATATATATATACTCGTATATATATAATATATAATTATATATATTATAATATATATATATATATTATATATATACTATATATATAGATCGTTATATTTATATATATATATATATAATATATACTATATATATAATATATATATATATAACAATATATTATATAATATATATATATATATATATAATATATATATAATATATATATTATTATATATATATATATATATATATTATATATATATATATATATATATATATATAATATTAATTCCAAGAATTACAATTTTTTTAAAACGCTAACGCTACCGCAGTTTTTTTTTAATAATATGTAGATATTATCCTCTCTCATTTGTGAAGTTTCGAACTCGAATCCTCACGTGTTATGCCAAGTTTTTACCACCGAGACCTACTATGAGTCAACAAATAATTCTCCAAATTGTAGAAGAAAACTCTCTTTTCAGAAGAATACCGGGTTGTTTAGTACCTTTGACAGAGCTTCCCCGCTTCAACGCTCGGGTCAAAGGGTCCAAACAGGGCTCCACTCAGAGAGTGGATGTATCATTGTCAACATTATCAATTTTAAAACTGCTAACGCTCTAGCAGTTTTTTAATAATATATATATATACTATGATATATATATATATAATAATATATATATATTATATAATATATATATATATATATATATTATATATATATATATAATATATAATATATATATATATATATATTATATATAATACGTATATTATAATATATATATACTATATATGATAATATATTATTACCCTTTCTTTTGTGGGTTTTGAACCGGTGCTCCCGCGTTGTTATGCAATTGTTTTACCACCAGACATCGATGAGCCAAAAGAAGGCTCTAACTTTAGAAGAAAACCCTCTTCTCAGAAGAAAGGTAGTCAGTAACCTTTTACAGAGCCTCCACGCTCACACTCGGGTCAAAGGTTCAAACAGGATTCTACTCAGAGAGAGAATGTACCATCAGCATTATCAACTAGCACTCCCGCAGTTTTTCAATATGTTGATATTATTAATCTCTCTTTGTTGTTTGACTCTTTGACCCGAGTGCAACGGGAATGCTCTGTTAAAGGTGACTTACTACCTTTCTTCCGAGAAGTAAGTTTTCTTCTAAAGTTGGAGCTTTATTTTGGCTCATGGTGGTAAAACATTTGTATAACAACGCGAAGGCTCGGATTCGAAACCCACAAAGGAGAAATTAATATATATATATATATATATATATATAATATTTATATATATATATAGTATATATATATAATATATATATATATATATAATATATATATATATTATATAATAGTATATTAATAGTATATATATATATAATATTTATATAGTATATATAAATATGTATATAAAAAAATTATAATAAATATATATATATATATATATATATATATATATATATATATATATATATATATATATATATATATATATATATATATATATATATAATAATAATAATAATAATAATAATAATAATAATAATAATAATAATAATAAATATATACTCAGCAATTATGGATGAGAAAACCGGGTGCTTTAAAAACTACGCTTAAAGCATTCTTTTTTGGGGACGTGAATGGCCCTAGTGGTTAGGCAATCCGGTTATTGTTAACGAATCTGCCGACGCGGTGTCACAGTTCGAATCCCGCTTGATGGAGAGTAAAATCTCCTGTGACTCAATTCATTTAAATGGGTTCAAAAGGCCTGGTGTAGAAGGATGAGCAGTTATCTTATAATATATATATATATACTATCATCATATATTATATATATATATATATATAGATATATATATATATATATATATATATTATATATATATATAGGCTATATATTATATATATATATATATATATATATATATATATATATATATATAATATATAAATAATATTATATAAAAAAAATATTTATACTAATATATATATATATATATATATTAGTATATATATATATATATATATAATATATAATATAATAAGTAAGATAAATAAAGGATTATAGGCGATACCTTTTCTTCCGGTGGAGTGCATTGAAAATTAAGAATGGAAATTATTACAGGCTTCCGAAAAGAGTTTCAACGCAAAAATTCTGTCCATCGCTGCAAAAGAAGGGGATTATGCACTTAGATAACGCCACAAACTTAATAAATAATGGAAAACTGCTGAATTAATGTATATAGTATGTAGAAAGCCTATACACACACATACACACAAATACTCACACACATACACACACAGTAGTAGTTCATGTAAACCGGGGATCAAAGGATACCACCGCTCTGATGTCATTAAACTACTCCCCTTTTTTGTTTTTGTTTGTTTTTGTTTTTTATTGTTTGGTTTGGTTGTTGTTGTTTATTGTTGTTTGATGACGCTTGCGGACACATTCACACATACACACATGCACGCACACAACCCTTGAGAGCTACAGGGTGACGTCATATTTTAGTTTTTGTTGCTGTTTGATGTTGAGCTGCACATACACTATAAAGTATATATATATATATATATATATATATATATATATTAATATATATAATTATACTATTATATAATATATATAAAGCACTTTTTAATTAAATATTATTTAAAATAATAAATTAATAATAAAATTATACTATATACTTATACATAAATATAATCTAAAACATACTAAATATATATATATATATTATATATATATATATATAATATATATATATATTATATTTAGAAAATATATATATATATATATATATATATATATATATAATATATATATATATATATATATATTATATATATATATATATATATATATATATATATATATTATATATATAATCAGGCGCGGCTTTACGGGGAAAGCAGGAGGCCGGCCTCCTCTAAAAAAAAAATAAAGAAACCTAATGTTAATAAAATTATTCCAAATTACTATTTATTACTATTAAAATAATGTTTAAAATGTAATAAAGACGCTAATTTTACATTAAAATCATTTATTTTCTTCCCGAACATTATTTTTCATAGAATCATTGACTGGAGGAATTTCGATTTGTGCCTACTAGAGAGCTTAATTATAATGCTTTAAAAACACTGGTTGTCATGGCAACGTAAAAGAAACCTTACTCTTATTTTGTCTATTTTGAGGCCTTTTCCACAAAGCCTCCTCTCGAGCGTCTTAAAATAAATCCTTCCAAAATTGGCAACTCTACTCGTAAGTAGAGTTGCCCTTTGCAATAAATATGTGAAACAAAATAAAGAAAACTATTTTAAAAAAAAAAAAATTAAATAAAAAAAAAGCTCAGATATTAATTTCATATATAATAATATAATGTATATATATATATATATATATAAATATATATAATATATATATATATATATATATATATATAATATATATAATATATAATATTATATATATAATATATATATATAGAGAGAGAGAGAGAGAGAGAGAGAAGAGAGAGAGAGAGAGAGAGAGAGAGAGAGAGAAGAGAGAGAGAGAGAGAGAGAGAGGGAGGGAGAGAGAGTTATACTAAAATTTACTATATTGAGACCGGATTGCCAAGGTGTAAGAAGCAAAGGAAAAAGTCCCAGATTGGGGACTCATGCGGGGGCAGCGCTAAGTTCACGCACGTAAAGATTTTAAGTGTGATTTAGAGGCTGTATTTTGGATCACCCCTGTCAATCGTCTAGGTTTTAACTCTAACTGCAAGGTAGAATAGCATCCTCTCCCTCATGAATAACTGTGTTGTCAATGAACATAAAGAATGCATACGTGGTTTTATGATATGCTGAATTATGAAACTACGATAAATATAACTGGTTTGCAAGGTTTTTGGATCACGGCACAATGCAGGATTAAAGGAGAATAGTATTTGACTCTTGAAACCAAGGAGTAATTGCCGTACGGACAGGTATGGTAGAACTATAAGATGTTTAAAGAGAAACTTCCTCCGGTTTTAAATTATTGTAGGGTTGGTAACTCGTGGGTACGAAATTTATGAATTTTAATTATTGAAATGGAGATTGACAAGCTGTATGTTAAAATTATATTATAAAGTCTTTTTAACTAATGGTTTTACAGCTTCGACAAATGCCAACTATAGAATATAAAATTAAACGAAAATCTCTATTGACCGGTTCCCTCCGTTGAACAGCAAAAATTAATTGAAAATAACTTTCACTGTTAAAATTATATATATATATATATATAAAATATGATATAATATATATAAGTATATATATATATTAATATTATTTATCTATATATATATATATAGTATATATAATACATATAATTATGAAGTGCTCGTGCCCCGATTGTTTCGGTTGCACGAGCGCCGCCACTGATATATTATATATATAATAGTATGATATAATTATAGTAATATTATAGATATATATATTAGTATTATATATATATATATAACAATATAATAATATATATATATAATATATGTATAAATATAATAATATTTTATCTTACATTTCATCTTTAAGTTATGAAATAAACAAATATATTATATGTACTATATATATATAATATATATATAATTAATGACAATGCAAGAGAATGAATGGTTTCATATATGAACACTCACTGTAAATCTGCGATCATATTTAAGCATTTGAATTTCAATAGGCCTACAACACCCGAAAAAGAATTTAGTAATTTTTAATGAAACTTAAATGAATACGATTCCAATATCCCCATATTTATAAAACTAACAGCTAAATTTTTATTAAAAACACAAAATCAGTAATAAAATTAATTATAATAAAATATTATGAAAAGTGAATTATTACTGAACCTCCAACTCCACAACAAAATCATTTCCCTTAATACATGAAATGAAGCTACTGTCTGCAGGGCATAACGTTAAAAGCAGCCAAGGAAAGTCTGACTCAGCGCGTTTTCCCTCAAACTCTGGTTGAGTCAATGATTTTAAATGAAAATTAGAATTAATAAGTCGGATAAGAGATGATCAAGTTAGCTTAAAATTATTAATTAGTTAATTATTATAAGTATGTTATTAAATAATTATTATTATTATTTCTTGTTAATGCAATATATTTGAATTTAATTTAAAAAAAAAAATAACTACTACTTGAGTCGTCAGGCACATCCAAAGTTGTCTAGCCTTAGAGAATAAGGAACTATTTTTTGACTCAGAGAAGTAAAATTGCAACCGATCGCTACTATTAAAAAAAGGAATCGAGTAGAAATTGATGCCCGGCATCTTAAAGCTAGCCTTAGAAAGAAATCATTAACAATATAATATAATATATATATAATATATATATTATATATATATAAATATATTATATATTATATATATATAATATATATATAATATATAATATATATAATATATATATATATAATTATATATACTGTATTTTACATTATTTTAAATATTTTTTGGCTCACTAAGGCAAGTAGGCGTTGCCTACTCTGCCACCCCCAACCGCCACTGATAATATATATTATATATATAATATATATATATATTATATATATAATATATATATATATATATATATAGTATATAATTATATATATATATATATATAATATAAATATATATATATATATTATATAAATAAATACAATGCTACAGTACACTCCAGATTAGACTGACAAACTGTATCTCAAAACTTCAAATGCGACCAAAAAACTGAATGCATTTTTTGAAATCGGCGAACATTTTATGGAGGAAAACAAAAAAATTATTTTAAATAATATATTAATTACATTACCTTAAGATGAAAATTAGTTAAAATCATCTAACGTCAGGCAGGAAAATATTAGGCTTGTTACCCATCAAAATATCGTTTTCTTTATAACATTCCAATTTTTGAAGGATAACTTTAAAATCATCGATTTTTAGATATAAATTAACATAAAAGATTAAGGTTTTTTATATTTTTAAAAATTTATTCCACCTGCAGACTCACGGGTAGGGGGGTACGGGGGGCGCAGCTTCCCGTAGACACCCTTATGTTGCCATGAATTTCGTTAATAAATTTAAAAAAATCTTTTTTTACATTCCATCCATACCAGCCTTAATTTTCAAGATGTCTGCCGAACCTAATATTGGGGGGTTAATGTCTCAAAAATTGGGGGAATGCGATTGTCGTACAATCAAAACATATTTATTATATTTTTTTTATCGTGCTTCATTTTATTTTTCTTATTTTTTTCCTCCATTAAAGTGTTCGCTGATTTCAAATTATTCAGTTTTCATGTAGCTATTGTAGTTTTTTAAGTTACAGGTGTCGCCTAATCTGGAGACTGACCATATATATATATATATATATATATATATATATTAATATATATATATATTATTATATATTATAATATAATATATATATATTATATATATATATATATATATATATATGATATTTGAGGTGCAAAGTCAACTCAACGTCTTCGCCGTGCACCCTGGATTCGACTAACGGAGCTCTGGCTAGGGCAGGATAGGCCTTAGCAGCAACTGACCGAACTGAAATTGCTTTCAAGTACTCAATAACCAGCCTCAGATGTAGATAGATCTTCAGGTAACTAACCTCGGAAACGATTTTGGACAAGAAACTTGAACAACACTTTTAAAATTAGATGCGCGACGCTTGATACAGCAACGTATGGTGGAAAGGAGGAGGAGGTCTTAGTGACGATGAAGGAGAGGAAGATTGACGTGAATGAGAATTACGGAGAATGCGAAGATGAGAAGGAGAAGAGAGGAGGAAGAGAATATGAGGAGGATATGTATTGATACATAAAGGAGTACAGGGGGGAATCATGGAAGCACAAGTGGGCTTCAATAGTAAAGGGCCGAAGATGTCCCTATCATACAAGACCCTAGAAAGTCATACATGAAGACTTGTAAGCAGATGCACCTTTAAAATTAAAGGAAAGATATACCACTTTTACCATTTCTACTCACCGTAACAAGGACTACCAGAAGATTAAAAGAGATTTCATGGAAATGCTGGAAGAGAAGGTGGAGGACGAAAGAAGAGAAGAGGATGTATTATTGCTGATTGGAGATTTCAATGTAAGAGTGGGGAGGAGAAGAGACGAGGTGAAGAGAATGGTGGGACAATACGGAAAGGAGATAAGGAATTTTGAAGAAAGATGTTGATTAGATTTCTGTTTAAAGGAAGAATGAAGACATGGAATGGCTTTTTCCAACAGAGGGACTCACATAGGTTCACAAGGTATAGATGTAACAATATCACGGGAGAATTTGATCAGAGATCTATTGTAAACTATATAATATGGTCTGATAGTAGGCTAATAAGGAATGTGAAAATGATACCTGGAGTAACAATAGATTCGGATCATAGATTGCTGATGACGGACCTGGAGGTGAAGATACAAAAGTTGCAGAATAAAGAAAAGAAGAAAAATGTGATTAAAGTGGAGTCACTGAAGGAGTGTGACAGAAAAAGGGAATATATTGAAAAAATAAATGAAGACTTAGAACAATTAGAAGGAGTAGGAGAAATGGGAGAGATACAAGAAACGGTAAGAAGGGCAGCAGAGGAGACCCTGAGTAAAAGATTGGTAGGAAGAGCGAGAAAAAGATACACGAGGTCGTGGGCTGAAGAAGTGGAGGCAATTAACAAGAAAACATTATTGATGAGAAGGTAGCTGAAAAACAGAACTGCACGCAAAATACTCAGTATGTGGAGGCAAGAAATGAAGCACAGAGAGAGTAAATGAAGAGTAAGAGAGGAGGCAGCAAAGAGAGAGGCAAAAGAAATAATGGAAGATGTGAGGGCAGAAAGGAAGAAGTTATTCTAGACTGGTAAAAACGTATAGAGGATCAAAGAGGAAAACGTGTAATATCAGGGATAAACATTGAGAAGTTTTGGTGAGATCAACAGACATAAACATGAGATGGACGGAATACTTAAGAGAACTGTTACATGGGATTGAATAGGTGGAGAAGGGGAAGATGAGATAGTAGAATGTAGAGTGGAAGAGGAGGGGAGGAGATTACTATGGAGGAGCTGAAGGTGGCTCTGAGAGCGATGAGGAATGGTGAGGAACCGAGGGGAGATGAGATACCTACAGAACTAATAAAAGAGGGAGGAGAGAAAAATAAAAGAAGTAATTCTGAAATTGTTCAATGGGTGTTAGAATAAAAGCGAAGTACCAGAAGGGTGGGGAAAGTCAATCATAGTTCCAATATATAAGGGAAAAGGAGATACTGGAGACTGTTAAAGCTACAGGGGATTTTCCTTGATGGACAACTTGGCAAAAACATTTGAGATAATACTAGAGAGAAGGCCAAGAATGGTAGTAGAGCTCAGACTTGGGGAAGAGCAGCACGGATATAGAAAGAACAGAAGCACGATAGATCGGCTTGAGAAGTACATTAGAAAAGGTATGGGAATATAACAAACGAGTATATATAGTTTCATAGATATGAGGAAAGCTTTTGATTCACTGCCTAGAGAGAGACTGTGGAGAGTGCTAGAGAGGGAATATGCAGTGGTTAAAAACTTGAGAGGAGCCCTGGAAAGATTATATACGAACAGTAAATGTAATGTAAGAGCAAAATATGAGAATAAGGAATGGTTTGGGGCGAGAACGGAAGTCAAACAGGAAAGCGTGTTGTCTCCAATTTTGTTTGTAGCATATCTGGATGTATTGATAAAGAAGGTGAGAGAGGATATAGGAGATTTGGACGGTGATATTCTGGCATATGCGAATGACCTGGGTGTTGGAGCGAATAGGCTTAGAAAGGCCGGTCTGACTATGAACACATAAAAAATGAAGATCATGATGTTCAATAGAGAAGAAGGAAGGGGAGAGCTGAGAGTGGAGGGGGGGGGGACTGAGGTGAGGATGGTGGAGAAATTCAAATACATGGGTGGAGAATTTTGAAGAGAGGGAGGAAATGCACGGGAGATCACAAGTATGATAGCTCAGTATGGGGGAGCTGTAAGAGCAGTGTACCCAATACTGAAAGATAGACAAAGTAGTGTGGACGTGAAAAGGGTAATATTCGAGGGGGTGTTAACACAGATTCTGCTATATGACGCAGAGATATGGAGTACGACCACAAGAGAGGATAGTAGAATACAGTCAGCCGAGATGTACGTTTTAAGAGAGATAGTGGGAAAAACTAGAAGAGACAGACAAAGAAATGAAAGAAGAAGATAGGAGGTTGGATTGAAGTCCATATTATATAAGATAGATGCAGCCAGATTGAGATAGTGAGGAAACCTGGAGGGGAAAGGATACGAGGAGAGAATGGCCAAGAAGAGATGGGAGTTTAGACCGGAGGGAACAAGACCGAGAGAAAGACCTAGGAAGAGATGGGAAAGCTTGTTGAAGGTCTCATTGAGAAGACATGCAATTCCGTCGATGCGAGAGCTGAGAGAAGGGGGAGGAAAGGGGAAGATGGAGAAGAGCGCTGGCCCCGCTGACAGGGTCCTGACCCTTCCTGGGAGGGGTTGTAGGTTGTTATATAATATATATAATAATATATATATTATATATAATATATATATTATATATATTATATATATATATATATATATTATATAATTATATATTATATATATTATATATATATTCATTTTAATATGATATACTTTAGTTAATGTTTAAATATATTTAAAATTTTAACTTTATACTATAGCAACCCTTATTATTTTTATTTAAATTATATTAGTTGTAGTTTTTAAATAATACGCTAGCTACGACAATATACAACAAATTTTTTCAAAGTAACATTCGAACCATGTCCTATCGCATGAAAGGCTAGCATTTTACCGTTGTACTAAACTTCGTAATTCGTTATGGTCGCAATTTTATTTGAAGGTTCTCTTAAAGACGCTTATCACATAGGCCAATTTGTTATCAGGATGTTTTCCCCTGATTTTTGCCTTTTTGAACTTCGATTAAGCAGAAGAAGCAGAGATAACTGCAAGCCCTCTACAACAACAAAAACCTGTTATCCGGGGAATAAGAAGATGAACTCCCAGCACCCTCTGCTCCAGCCAACAAAGAGGCTCTCCCGCTCTGGCTCACCCGCTCTAGCTTACCAAGAAGCCCAGCTTTCCATCAGCCTTAAAAGAGGCTTAGCTTTCTCCTGCAAAGAGGCCTAGCTCTTCCACCTGCATAGAGGAGGCCGAGCTTTTCCGCCAGCAAAGTGGCTGAGCTCTTCCGCCTGCAAACCCGGAGATTACAGAATAGGTGACAACAACAACACGTAAAGTGGTAGAGAAAAGAAATAACTAGTTCCCAGCACTCTTGCTACTTCATAACTGGTGACACAAGAAGATGAACTCCCTCTTCTGCGGCAGTTCCTGGCAAGTAGAAGTCTCTCTCCAACGGTGACGCAAGCGGCAGTCTCTCCTACGGTGCCGCAAGCAGCTGTCTCTCTCCTACGTCTACGCAAGCAGCAGTCTCTCTCCTCTGGTGACCGAAGCAGAGGTCTCTCTCCTACGGCAGCGCAAGCAGACGACCACCCGCTACTGACGCAAGATGAAGAACATCCCTACTGTGATTAAGAAGATGCCGCCTCCCGAAGCCGTGCAGCCCTTAGCAGGAGGTCAGATAAAAGAAGAATATTCATCGCCTTCAAGAGCACCCTTCAAGAAGATGTCTTTCGGAAGTCTCCCCACAAGAAGGAGTTCTTCGCAGTAAAAGGAAAATTCAAGAAGAAGATGCAGGCGAATTACTTTTAATATAAAACTGGTCTCCCTTGGAAAGGAAGCGGATAACAAACAGTATTAATTCCCAGCACAGACCATTTAAGAAGAAAAATTACAGCATTGGTGATGACGGCGAACCATCAGTCCGCTGATTAATACCCAGGCTATCGGCTTCAAGTTTAAGACATGACTGCTTCCGTCATCGCTCAACATCTCGATTTCAGATGACACATCTAACGAAAAATCTTTCAAGCAGTAAGCAGGCTGCATGAAGACGGAACAAGTCATACAGTTATTCCCAGGTCTCCCAGCCTCAGTTTAACAGGGCTATTTCCTTTCAACACTCATATCAATTTCAAGATGTTAAATAACGAAAAAACTTCAAACAACAAGCAGATCTATGGAGACAGAAACATTAGTCACTCAGTTTTTACACCCAGGTCTATATCAGCCCTCAGTCTTAACGTGACTGGTTCCGTTGACAATAGGATAACTAACTATGACCTATACGGAAGAACTCACATGTTACATCTTCAGATGAACTTCAATTTTTTCTTTGCATCTCTGGTTAACAAAGAAGAAACGATTTCCATCCATGTATGGCAATTAACGTCTCACCAATTGGGGCGACTCTCACCAGCTGCTACTGTATATGGATGGGATAGCCTGAACAATGAATCACCATCAGTATATATTAGTAGACGTACCATGCAAAGGCAAGACCACACATACACTGCTACTGTATGTATATTGTTTCCCTTAGAAGAATTGAGAGGAATAAATTTCCAATATTGTGGACATGTCGTATTACAATGAAGGAATCTCATACCACTGTCACTGTATGATCTTCATTCACGTTGTATTCTTCTTGGTGATTCTTACTTTCTTTAATATCGCACCAGAGAGATCAACTTTAAGTTTCATATCTTTCGGACGAGTTTCAACACCCGGCTGGTAAATCGCCTTCGCAGATGTTTTCTCTGCCGATTGGTATATCGACTTCACAGATGGTTCCCTTACCAGCAGGTAATTAGTTTTCGCAGGTGGCTCCTTTATCGTCTGATAAAATCGTCTTCACAGAGGTTCTCAATCAGATGATGATTCACCTTCCATGAAGACCAACTCATCTACTGAGCAATACGACCAATAGTGCAGTTGTTTAAAAAATGAATTAAGTAAAAAAA
>JABUQX010013846.1:45000-47500 GCA_015478945.1 Trachelipus rathkii
ATATATATATAGTATAATTATATATATTATATATATATATATATATATATATAAATTTTAAATATTGCATATTAATTGCAATTATATAAGATGTAAATAAAGAAAGAACAATTATATATATAATTTATATATATATATTATATATATATATAATATTATAATATATTATATATATATATATATATATATATATATATATTATATATATATAATATAAATATATATATATATATATTATATATATATATATATATATATATATATATATATAATATATATATATATATATATATATATATATATATATATTATGTATTAAATATATATTATATATTATAATATATATATATATATATTATATATTAATATTGATATAAAATATATATATATATATTATTATATATATATATATATATAAAATAATATAAATATATATATATATATATATATATATATATATATATATATATATATAATAATATATATATTAGTATTATATATATATATAATAATATATAATTACTGTATATATATAATATATATTATATATATATATATATATATATTGAAAGCTATAATGTTATATATAGTAATATATATTATATATAATAAATGTAATATAACTTAAGGATTAATACACATGTTTTGAAGAATATTTCTTATCATAGGTGTAACTAGGGGGGCAGGGGGTCATGGCACCCCCAAATTGTTAATTGGCTATTCCAAAGAAATTTGCTTAGCCAATAAAAATTCATAACAGGCTTACTGAAATTCTCAGAAAAAGGGACCATGGCCCCCAGAAAAACCTAGTTACGCAAATGCATGAATTATTATTATTATTATTATTATTATTATTATTATTATTATTATTATTATTATTATTATTATTATTATTATTATTATTATTATTAGTAGTAGTAGTATTAGTATTAGTATTAGTATTAGTATTAGTATTAGTATTAGTATTAGTATTAGTATTAGTATTAGTATTAGTATTTGTATTTGTATTTGTATTTGTATTTGTATTAGTATTAGTAGTAGTAGTAGCAGTAGTAGTAGTAGTAGTGGTAGTAGTAGTAGTAGTAGTGTTAGTAGTAGTAGTAATAGTAGTAGTAGTAAGGAATTTTTCTCTAATAAATGAGGGAACGTTGGGTATACAATTAGTCAATAAAGCGGTTGCTGTTGTCATTATTTAACAAACATTTCCTTCATAGAAAGAAATCTGCTTCCCATGAACGAAAGGTGATGCTTGGTTGACGTTGTCGAGCGGTTTTCTTGAGTTAATTCAATATGCTATTTTCAAATTCGATAAATATTTTAATTTAATTAATATTTTAACTCACTTAAAGTCTCAACCTCGAATATCATCATCAGGATTCAGGATATCACTCGAGTATATGGTGTTTAAAACGTTGTTTCGAATATATTTGTGAAATTTTTGGTCTGACTCTCACTGTTGTTGAGTTTTTATTTTTGCATTACATTATCAGAAAAGGACCGAAAATGAATCGGAATTTAAAGATGGTTATAACAGCTTAAAATGTTGAAAATTTAATGTTTTTTATATGTATAAAACATATATTTCAAATTTGGTCGAGTGATTCAGTACTTTAAAATTTTACAACAGTAAGTTGTTCGGCACTGTGAGTATTGAAGAAAGGAGGGAGGGAGGAACAAAATCAATGAAGGTATTGTTTTCAGATTCACTTTCATACGCTCATATGCAAGTACCTGAGTGGCCTAATTTCGAACCCTAAACAAGAGTTCTATTTACTACAAAAACGGCTATAATGTATATACCCTTATACAGCACAGAACTGCAGCAGGTGTAGAAGTTCAACTATGATTTTATATAAGGAGCCGATGGAAAAGTGGTTAACAAAGGAATACTGGAACAAGTTAAATGCTCAAAAACGTCTTAAAATGACAACGGTATTATCTGAAATTTCAGAATAAGAAGAACCAATATTTGAAATTGATGTAAATATTGTTCCTTGGTATTGGAGTTGGTTGATTATAATTTCTGAAATGAGGCTAAACAAGAAGAAATAAATCAATATAAAAATATGTCTGTTCCATAAATTAAAATCGATGTTATGTATTTTAAAATATAGATAATTGAAACTATAAAAAAAATTTTAATCTTAAGTGGTGTATAAAGTAAAAACATATTTAGCAAAACTGTTACATATTTTCGACAGAGTAGCCAAGAAAGGACAGTGTGTGAAAAGATTACCTCAATTGTATATGTAATATTAGGGTAAAGATCATTTATAAAGTTGATGAAGGAATGTGCGTCTGCTAAGTGTTAACAAACGATATAATCTGCTAAAGATAGTATGAACAACGAACAGGTCAATTCATTAAAAGGTTAGTGAAAAGTAGGTCTCAAAGGTTCACAGAGGGGTTAGCTAAGGCAAGTCCTAAATATTCATAATAATATAGGCTCTATTAGGCTCTATGTAGGCTCTATTAGAGACTCCATTGCAACCCCATCAAT
>JABUQX010013846.1:52500-60000 GCA_015478945.1 Trachelipus rathkii
TAGTAATAATAGCAGTAACAACACTAACACTAAAGCTAACAGTATTAGTGATGAAGAAACATTTCAACATTCTATCAATACTATACAAAGTTGTATTAATTATAATAAACAATACTATAATAATAATAATAATAATTATAATGTAATAATAATAATCAATAATAATAATAATAATAATAAATAATAATAAATAATAATAATATAATAATAATAATATAATAATGATAATAATAATAATAATAATAATATAAATAATAATATAATAATAATAATATAATAATAATATAATAATAATAATAATAATAATAAAATAATAATAATATTAATAATAATAATAATAATAATAATATAATAATAAAAAATAATAAATTATAATAATAAAATATAATAATATAATAATAAATAAATAATAATAATAAAATAACAAATGATTAATAATATATAAATAATAATAATATAATAATAATAGTAAATAATTAAATAATAATATAATAATAATATATAATTATAATAAAGAATAATAATAATAAATAATAATAATAATAATAATAATAATAATAATATATATAAAAATAATAATACGAATAATAATTATAATAATCAAATAATAATAATAATAATAATAATAATAATAAATAATAAGAATAATAATAATAATAACAATAGTAATAATAATAATAATATAATAATAATAAATAAATAATACATCATAATAATAATAATAATATATAAAATAATAATAATAATAATAATAATAATAATATAATAATAAATAATAAATAATATAATAATAATAATATAATAAATAATAGTAAGTAATAATAATAATATAGTAATAATGATGATAGTAGTATTAATCATAATAAATAAATAAATAAATAAATTAAATAAAAAATTAGCTACTGAATCGCTTACCAACTGTTGTAGAATAGGACTTAACGTGGGTAGGAATGCCCTCGTAATATTTAGATAATAACGAAGTTTCTGATATTTCTCTAACGAAAACGGACCAATGGCTGGAGTGGATTCCTGGAAAACATTTTTGGGGAGATTTTCCACAATCTATGCCCTTTATGAGATAGCCCTCCCGAGAATTTCGTTAAGGTGGCATTTCCGCTTTCGTCTAAGGTAAGGGAATTTGTGCTACGGAGATTGTTTGTTCTTAACGTTTGGCCCCGTAAAATTATGTTTGCCAAAAGATCATTTGCAGTTCCTTTTGTGTATTTAAAGATATGACTACTTACAGTGAGGGTGTAAATGTCGTGAAGTTTTAGCAAAGACAAATTTTTGAATAGTGGGGTTGTGTGTTCACGGTAGTTACGAGGCCCTGATATTACACGAATTATTTTTTTTTGCATAACGATTAGGGGTTGTAGCAGGTATTCACTTGCACAACCCCATACCGATAGACAATAGAGTAGATGTGGATAAACAAGACTATAGTAAAGGTTTTTTAAAATATGTTTTGGAACAAAATTCCTTATCTTAAGGAATGCATAGTTAGCATAGGATAATTTGCTAATGAGACTATTTATGTGTTCTTTGAAAGAAAGCTTGTCGTCAAGGATAACACCAAGTAACTTGGCAGACGATAGCCGATTTATAATTATATCTTTTGCTCTTACATTTAGTTGAACAGGGTTCTTTTGATTTGTTATTACTAGGTAATTTGTTTTTTGTAGATTTAGGGAGAGTCTGTTTGCCTCTACCCATGTTATAATGTTTTTAAGTTCATTATTTACTTTGTCGTTAAGTGTGTTTATATTACGGTCTGATATTAAGATTGCTGTGTCATCAGCATATTGAGAGTGTATTGAATTGTGACAATTTTGAAAGTCATTTGTATATATATTAAAGAATAGTGGCCCAAGTATGGAGCCCTGAGGGACACCGTGGGAAATTGAGGCAAGTGGGGATGATGTGTCTCCTAAGCTGACGTATTGTGTTCGGTCGGATAAGTATGACTGAAACCATTGTAGTGAACCATTTCTGATACCAAGTCTCTCTAATTTGTTTAAGAGTAGGTTGTGCGGAACTACATCGAATGCTTTCGAGAAATCTAACAGTAAAAGTACACATGTTTGTTTTTCATTTAGTGCTTTGTATAGGTTTTCAGTAAGGAATATCAGAGCATCCTCTGTGTTGCGGTTTTTGGTGAAGCCAAACTGATTTTGAGAGAGAAGCCCATTTACATGCAGGTAATAATAATAATAATAATAATAATAATAATAATAATAATAATAATAATAATAATAATAATAATAATAATAATAATAATAATAATAATAATAACAATAATTAATAATAATAACTAATAATGGACTTAAGTAAAGGTTGCTGACAATTTAGGGGAATAAAATATGTTGAATGCAAGCGTATGAAAAAGGGTTGACAAAGATATCGGGGAGGCGAGGCATACAAAAACTTGGTTACTTCATCACTTTGCCTCTTTCTATCGGTAATACAGAGGTAAGTGCTCGAGGGAACTGACCACTCGGGTTCCACCACTTTTACGACCCCCTCGTAGCACAAGGGGTGTAGTGTCTGCACACGAGTTTTGTGTAGACGTTAGCAACTAATGGCTTGTTCGCTGTGGTGCTTCCTTCTTTCTAGTCAACCTTGTTCTGTGGAATTCTCTTCCACCTTCTGTATTTCCTGGGGAATTTAATATCCCTCACTTTAAGGCCTGAGTCTGTGCTCATCTCTTAAATTTAATTTGGATGACATTTTTAATATTTTAATTTTTAATGGGGCTCGGCCCGTGATCAGTGGTGAAAGTGGTAAAAAAATGATAATAATAATAATCTTCCACACAACTCGACTATAATATCTTCATTGAAAACGCAGCTTAAAGCTTAAGAAACGTAGCTTAAACCTTAAAAAACGCAGCTTAAACCTTAAGAAACTCAGCTTAAACCTTAAGAAACGCAGCCTAAACTTTAAGAAACGCAGCTTAAACCTTGATATTCTTGATGTTTTCCGATCTCGTGAATTTTCATGGAAGTATCACATTACTCTCATAATGAATAATAATAATAATAATAATAATAATAATAATAATAATAATAATAAATAATAATAATAATAATAATAATAATATACATAATAATAATAATAATAATAAATAATAATAATAATATAGAATAATAATAATAATAATAACAAAATACTCACAACAAATTATCATTTTTCTAGTAACATTAATAATTCTATTACCATTATAATAATAATAATAATAATAATAATAAAAATAATAATAATAATAATAATAATAATAATAATATTATTAAAAATAATAATAATTCATAATAATAATAATAATAATAATAATAATAATAATAATAATAATAATAATAATAATAATAATAATAATAATAATAATAATAATAATAATAATAATATAATAATAATAATCATAATAATAATAATAATATAATAATAATAATAATAATAAATAAAAAATAAAAATATAATAATAATAATAACAAATAATAATAAATAATAATGAATAATAATAAATAATAATAATAATAAATAATAATAATAATAATAATAATAATAATAATAATAATTAATAATAATAATAATAATCAATAATAATATAATAATAATAATAATAATAATAATAATAACGCATTTATATATCTTCAACCTGTGAACTTTCTATGTTTTTTAAAATTAAAAATTAAGTTAGCGAATTCTTCTTAGCAACATGTATATATATATATATATATATATAATATAATATACTATATATATATATTTATATAGTATATATATTATATATAATATGAAAATAAATCTGTGTAAATATATATATATATATAATATATATTATATATATATATATATATATATATATATATATATTAAACAATCGTAAAGAAAATTCTTTGGCTACTAATATTGAAGAATAAGTTGAGTAGATTTAAATTATCTCATTAATTATCTTCATTCGTGAGCAATTGACTGTCATCCTTAAGAGATAATTACCCAAGTAATATTCTTGAAGTGTAAATATCTCAATCTGTCTAAGATAAGCTATGTGTAATTAATTTTTTGGTCAATGTGATAGAATGTTAGCTTTGGAATTTAATTCTATTGTCCTATTACTACATAGTTTAATATAATTTCTTAAAATATAAGAATTTTCAGTAGTAGAGAGAAGCCAAATTGCTATACTACTTTTATTGTAAACGATCTCAATAATAATTCTTGCTATAATAATAATAATGCTTGATATTATAATAATAATAATAATAATAATAATAATAATAATAATAATAATAATAATAATAATAATAATAATAATAATAATAATAATAATATATAACATAATAATAATAATAATAATAATAAAATATAATATAATAATAATAATAATATAATAATAAAAAAATAATAATAATTATAATAAAATATATAAATAATAATAATAATAATAATATATAATAATAATAATAATAATATAATATAATAATAATAATTAAATAATAATAATAATAATTAATAATATAATAATAATAATGATATATAAAGATAAAATAGTAAGAGTAAACAATATTATAATAATAATAATAATAATAATAATAATAATAATAATAATAATAATAATAATAATAATAATAATAATAATAATAATAATAATAATAATAATATAATAATAATAATGCTTGCTATAAGTGCAGTCCAGAAATACTTTAATTTAATCCGGATCGTTTGCAAACATATCAAGAAGTAAACGGGAAAATGAAGATAGTTTTCAAAGGTATGAAGAAATTTTGAGAACTTATCAGATTTGAGATTATTTTATAAGATTTTGCAGCATTTTATACAAGCCAAATTGTTTTCCCTATCACTGAACTTTCTGATTTAATGGAAAAGAATACTATGATTTATGTTTCTGGATACCTTGCTAAAAAGCTTAAAAGTTTTCACCCAGATTGTGTAAAATGTGATCTTGCAGTTACAGAGAATAGTCAAGATTCAAGATATAAGACAAATATATCGTTCTTTACTTTGTAATTTATATGATTCTTTCTTTATCTTAGAGATGTAACGTTGTCTTTCTATCTCTTTTCTATATATATATATATATATATTATATCATATATATATATATATTATATTATAACTATATATATATATATATATATATATATATATATATAATATATATACGTATATATATATACACGGTGATGGGCACGGTACATGAAAATTGGTTGGGCGATACCGGTACATCGGTACTTCGAAAAATAGCTTGGGCGATACCGGTACTCGGTACTTTGTGAAAGCGTTTGGGCGATACCGGTACTCGGTACTGTATCGCCGGTACATCGATACATCGATACATTTTCATATATGTGGAAAAACAATACTGATAAATGGAATTTCAATAAATAGTTATAATATTACTATAAGGCAAATAGATTTATGTTGTTTCTGTGCTATCTCTTTTAGATTATTTATATATATATATAATAATATATAATTATATATATAGTATATATATAATATATATAGATATATATATAATAATATATATATATATAATCATATATATTATATATATAATATGCTACCAAGGGATATTTCCGTAATGAAGGCAATTATTATTAATTAAATTTGTTGGACATAAAAGGTGTCTTAATTAAATCGGAGAGTTATTTTTGCTAATCATTATAGGTTATCGCGTATGCACAGTATGCGAATTTCTCATGAACCTCCAAATTTTCAATAAAACCGTGTAGTTTCGATGCTGAAATTGCATTCTATGGCAGAAATTATGTAGTTTTCATTGAGACCGTCATCCAGATCCAAAACGTTGTTTCCTGGCAATCCTCGTGGGAAGATATTTGCAGCATATGTGTCAGCGGGGAATAGTTACTACCAATAGTTAGTTGTAATACGTTCAGAAAAGTCTGAATGGGGGTAGAAACCCATATAAATCCTCCATGAAGGGCATATCACATTTATGTGTAATATTTAATATTACATTTGCTACTATTGTCAGCCAACTAAATTATGAATTTCGAAGGTAATATGACACACTACTCTGTTGGGGATCGGTATTCCAGTATAATCGTACAACAGTCAGCGGAGCACTTACGAATGTATAATCGTGTGTCTTAGCACAGCTATTTAATTGTAACATCCGATAACACTATGCCTAATAATATGTATACAACCCAGGAACTGACGGATATGGTTGAGGCGTTTATTCTTGAAGACAAGAATGCCCACAGAGCTACGGAGGTGTATAGACGGAGATATCCAGATCGTTTGGAACCGCATTCCACTATAATGTACAGATTGTACACAGGTTTTCAAGAATAAGGTTCGACCAACTCACCATCTCGCCACCCAAGTCAACCTCCCACCCGTACCCTTGACATGGAGTTTGACTTTCTATTGTATACCACGGAACACCCAACAACCTACTTACGGCAGACAAGAACGGTACGGTGCATTCTACATATGTACAACATTTTTCATTACAGAGCACACATTGTGCACGGTCTGCATCCCGGCGATCCCGGACGTTGGTTGTAGTTCGTAGTCCAAATGTGTTCCATGTTTGACAATAAACTTGACGGGCAGCTCCGTATTTTGTGGACGGATGAGGCCAGGTTTACCAATATTGGCACGATTAATGGGTGGAATTATCGGTACTGGACCGAGGAAAACATCGCATATCACCTACAGCACGCGACACCAGGTAGTTTACTCCATAAATGTGTAGTGTGAACTGCTAGATAATATACTGATCGGGCCGGACATTTACCATAGAAACCTAGATAGCGAATGAAATCAAGAATTTCTGGACACTACTTTGTCAGACCTTCCTCGTGACGTACCATTACAGACACGTCAAAATTTGTACTACCAGCATGAAGGATGCCCAGCACATACAGCAAGGGCTGTGCAACATCATCTAAACGTAACACCCCCCGGTAGGTGGATAGGAACATGGGGTCCTATTCCGTGGCCTCCTAGATCACCGGACCTTACTCAACTGGAGTATTACCTGTGGGGCTACCTGAAGAATCGTGTCTACGGTGGGTACACAACACCGATAGCATCAGTTAATTACCTCTTAAGTCGAATCACTCACGCTTGTCCGATAGTCGACTCCGAAAATATCACATTGGCAACATGACAAGGGTGGATCAGACGGGCTGAACTTTGCGTATGGAATAAGAGCAGACATTTCGCGCACCGCGTATAATGTATACATGCATATACGATGAAGAATGTACTACATAAATCAGAAGGTACTACAGGAAAGGATTTCATACTATACCGAAATAATACTTATGTATGGACTGTAAATAAACGGATGTGTTACAGAGTTATAAATCATTTCTGTTATAAATCATAACTGTTCATCGTAACTAACTATTAATAGTACCTAATATAAACGTACGCTGTATATGGGGGTTTCGGCCCTCATTCACGATGTTCTAAACCTATTACAACTAACATTTGTTGGTAACT
>JABUQX010013846.1:65000-67500 GCA_015478945.1 Trachelipus rathkii
GGTGTTTATCTCCGTCATGGTGCATACATTTCACACTCTTTCCCTTCAACTAAGTTAATAAACGTTGGTTTAACCCTGCTTATTCTCGTGTGGTTTAACCCTGCTTTTCTTGTGTGGTTTAACCTTGCTTATTCTCGTGTGGTTTAACCCTGCTTATTCTCGTGCTATTCGCTACAGGGACGCTGCCTTTAGAAATTACCTTTGTTTTCATAAATCGTGTAAAATCTATTCACCATGTCCCTAGAAACTATTTTCTCTTTATAAAATGCACTAATCTTTCAAGTTCCTCTTCCTCACGTCCTGTCTGCCATTTTGCAAAAAAAAAAAAAAAAAAAAAAAAAAAATGTCATACTTTAAATTTGCTTCTTCCTCTTTCCATTCTCTAGCATTTTTCCGATGGCACAACTGCCGTTTTACACTCCGCTAAAGCTGAACTCTTCACTCAAATTTTTGCCTTTAATTACACCTTAGACGATTCAGGTGCTATTCTACCTTCTTCACCCACCTCCTATTCATTTATACCAACCATTTTTATTTCTTTGAAAGGTGTTATTTTTCTTCTCTCTTTGTACTTAACATTAAGAAGTTGTACGGTGCTACTAGGTACTTCTCCTGTGGTTCTCAAAACTTGTGCTTCCGTGCTTGTCCCTACCTTGGTAAACTATTAAGTCTCTGTCTTTTCATTTCGACCTTCCCTTCTTACTGTAAGCGTACCCTCATCCAAGCTGTACAGAAAAAGGGGGATCCCTTAACATTTTAATTATCAAATAAATGTTTTTAAGTTTTCTAATATATCGTTAATAAGAGTTTTTGAAACCACCTCAATTCTTCCAATCTTATCTCATATCTCCAATGTGGCTTTCATAAAGAACGTTCTACTTCTTATCTTCTTTTTCCTTTCTCTCTGGTTTTTGTTTCTCTGCTTTTCGCCATTTCGATGAATCATTTGCTTAGGCGCTAAACATATAGAAAGCCTTCTATAAAATTTCCATAAAGCCTTTATTTCTCTTCTCTGATTTCATTTTCCGTCGTCTATAGCAGTTGTTGTAGACTGTCACTGTTCATTGTTTAAAACTATTAATAGTTGTATTCCTCAGGGTTTTGCCCTTTCTCAAACTCTTTTTCGACTTTTCATTAATGATCTTCTTTCTGTTACTTCATCACCTATCCACTCTTATGCCGGCGACTCCACCCTTCATTGTTCCTTTCATTTTGAGATACACACTACCCAACAGCTTTTAAATCACGCTAGGAAGGTGGAGCAACTATTCTCTGATCTTTCTCGAATTTCTAATTGGGGCAGAAAAAACATAGTTGCTTTCAATCCTTCAAAAACTCAATTTCTTCATCTTTCAACTCGGCACAATCTTCCACACAACCTTAACATCTTTTTTCGAAAACAGCAACTCACAACTTCGTCAGTCCTTAATATTCTTGGTGTTTCTTTTTCTCCTGATATTTCTTGAAGGTATCAAATCATTTCTTTTTCTAAACAAGCTTCTAGGAGGGTGGACGTTCTTTTGAAGTTCATTCGGAAATTCATCATATCACCTCAGTTGTTTACTTGTTAGAGAGGGTGTCACTCGCCCCTGTGTGATTGTAATGTATGCCTCACACATCTGGGATGATTTTACTCACACATCTGGCCTTCAGAAATGGAGTCAAGGGATTTTCGTCTTATCAACTCTCTCTCTCTCTCTCTCTCTCTTCTCTCTCTCTCTCTCTCTCTCTCTCATCTCTTCTCTCTCTCTCTCTCTCTCTCTCTCTCTCTCTCTCCCTATCTCTTACAATGGACACTGCTCTTCTGAACCCTCAAATTGTATACCTTCTCCTCTAAAGAAGATAGCTCACGCCCCTCGTCTTTATACACAGCCTCATTCTCTCTCTGACCCAAGACTTAGCACTATGCTCAATCTTACATATATATTTCACTGGTTAAATCTGGAACACACTCCTTTATTCTATTTTTTGTTTCCAACTTCCATTTGACTTGCACACAGCATTTTTCAAACGCACTTGTATTCGGTGTATGTTGGCCTCTAAATTGGACTTGGCATCTGGAATTTTCGCCATCTCCTTTGGAACTTGGAAGTCTTCTAGCTTTTGCCCACGATATACTATAATATATATTATATATTATATATAATATATATATATATATAGTAATGATATATATATATATATATATATATATATATATTAATATATATATATATATATATATATGATATAATTATAAATATATATTATATTAACATATTCAGAGGTGACTTCCTGTACTTTCGCTTGTTTGGGGGTTGGCTTTTCTGGTGTGGTTTGTGCGTTTAAGCATCTGATGTAGTACATTATTGTAAGGGGATTACGGTATTTTGTTCTTTATAGCATAAGAGGTTTTGTTGCTAATATATTGGTTCAGATGAGTGAAATATTGTAGAGTATTTAGTTAGAGAGTGGTTTGATAAGATTGGTTGAGCTATGTGATGTTATGTGTGTAATTATA
>JABUQX010013846.1:70000-78248 GCA_015478945.1 Trachelipus rathkii
TCCTTTTTGCAAACTATTTCATAATAAAGTAACCAACCTATTACGTTAACTGAATGAATGCTTTTCTTATTAAGATGGCATGCCTTCTTCTTCTTAAGTTTTTTCCTTATTACTGTGTCCCTGTCTCCTATTTCGTCGGTTCTACTATAAAGAATTTAATTGAATCCTTGTATTATAATAGATGTAAATATTGTGTAGACTTCTATCATGTACTCTCTGAGAATCGCCTTTCTATACGAAACATTCTTAACTCCCTTCAGCACTCTCCTCATAGTTAATTACCCTCACAGACGTAACTTCCCAGAAATCTCATAACAAACAAAACACCATTATAGGAATATCTATATAACAATAATGTTGCACACTCCATCTAATAATAAATTCTATCACTATATAAAACATACAATAAAAAAAAAGGGAACCAATACTAATAAATATCACAGCATAGACTAAAAAAAAAAAAACAAAAAAAAAACAAATAAAACTGGCCGTGACAAAGCAATATTATACAGTTTACTTATGACTTCCTTGCTCTTATAGTGAACGACATGCCGATTAATTATACCTAGCCATTTTAATTAGTTTTATCCCTGCTTTCCAAACACTGATTAAACTAAACTGATTTAAAATTACTGCTTATCAATCACACCTAAATCCTTTTTTCTGGTCTGAACTACAGACTGCAAGCGAATCCCCATATTATAGATTTTCTAACAACTTCTTATCTTAAAGTAAAACTACATAGTGAAAGATCTCATAACATTTAATCCATAATTAAAATTAAACATAATATCTGAAAAAACACCAACAAGTGTGATAACTGACCAAAAAAAAAACAAGAAAAAAATAACAAGAAGATTAATATCACAAGAAATCAATATTAAAATAAGAAATCAATTTTAATAACATAACAACATGAACCCACATATAAAATACATAATATGATGAGAAACAGTAAAAACAAGACAGATAAACAACATCATCTACGCAAAGATACATAACAAATTAACAACTTAGAAAACACTTACATTTAAGGTGATGGTCTATCAAAATAAATTTAGTAAATATAATATATATAATTATTTATATATAACATATATACTATATATATAAAATAAAATACAGTATATACAATAAATATAAACTAAAATAAGAATAATAATAAATAATTATTAGATATAAATAAAAAAAAAAGATATAATAATATATATATATATAATCATCAAAATAATAAATAAATAACGTTAGGAATGATATGTGGGATAGTGGGTTGAGGGTAACGATTAATATAATATATATATATCATATATAATATAACAATTATATAAAATACAAATATAACAATACTAAACTAATATTAATGCCTCCATTAAAAACACGCAAACAAAAACATAATATACCAAACAAAAAAAAATAAGAATTATCTTTATATGAATAGACAAATAGTCTCCAACTCGAACACTTTACGACTGAAGTGAAAGTTCTGTCTTCTGCAACAATAAAGATCATTTAGAATTACAATAGAAAATATTCTCTTACCACAAGAAATAACCAACTAAGACCACTAAAAGAAAATAATTTTTCATGAAAAAACCAAAAAAAAGAACATGAAATTAAATCTAAACACTGCTTCATGTTATGTCCCCAAAAGCTACTATTAACCCTACTGACTCACAACCACACTGCACGAAATACCTAACCTAGGCAAATCAAGAAATAATAAAATTAGCACGCTTATTACCAAACTATAATCATCCTTTCATATTCTAATTAAACTCGCTATATATCTCTATAATTTCTTGCCATAGACCTTGACTTCTATATCAATATTGCAAATAGACAAAACAAACACAAGTGTACTAAATCATAAATTAATGAATAACAAACACTACGTGTAAAAGACCCAATCTACTCCTGTCCAAATAAATCAACTATAAAAACGATATTAACACAACAATAACAACTCTCGGGCAATAAAAACATAAAAACATAACTCTCAAAAAAAAAATTAAAAAAACCAAATAATAGAATCTGCGGACATTCTAATAACAAATAATACTATAAATTGAACGCACTTAGATTTCAACGTACACTACATTGAGTGGTTAGACTTCTCTCATTCTGATACATGTTGGAAGGAGGCTAAAACATTCAGTATTCTTAACGATCTGAAACAGTTGATAAGGGAACCTTCATTTATTCCAGATCATCCCAACCAATTCTTAAACGCTCTTGATTTATGTTTCACCACTACTTATTCTCGTTAAAATTACACAATTTTCCCTATTATCGGTAACTCTGACCACAATCTTGTAGCTCGTAAGAGTAACACTTTATCTCCAGCAGCTCCCACCCTGTCATAAACGTACTTTCTGGCACTTTAATCGGGCGAATTGTGAGTCATTGCATCGCTTCTTTGCTAAGTAACGTTAGAGCGAATCCTATTTTGGCTCGGAAGACGCCACAGTGCCCGCGGAAAAGGTAGGGACTGTGATCACCGATGGGATGATGAGAAAGTTCATTACATCTTCAACTAAATCGCTTTCTCCCCAAAATAAATGGTTCGATGGCTCTTGTTCTTGTGCCGTTCAAGAGCAAGACAATGAGTATCGGGAGTGGAAAAACTCTAATTCTCCTATCACTTTTATTAATTTTCATTCTGAACAGAATCATTTCGGGGATACTCTTCGACATACTAAATGTGCTTTTACTAAAAGGAAGTGCACTGATCTTATTTTTCAGCAACGATCTTCTTAGCTGCACTTTTAACTCTGTTCATTCTTACGGCCGCATTAAATCCTCACCACTCTCACTTCTTTCCCACCACTTCATAATATTCAATCCAAATGCACTCCTTTTTTTATAATTGCGCGATTTCTATACGCATGTCCCTCTAGTTCAGAACTATCTTACACAGATATTCAAACATTAATTACGCTCTTCACAGCGACTATTTGGAAACGTGCGAGATAAATTACATCCCTATGGCCGTCACCAATGCCAAACACAAGAGAAATTAAATCAAAGGTATGTGATGTGAAAAATTATGAGACATCTTCTCATACACATACATCGGACACTTCATCGGTATCAATAAAAACTACTTTCCTACTAAGTCAAAATAAACACAACACAATTACTCAACAAATATTTCCTATCTTCTTCGGTGAAAAACAAAACCAAAAAAAAAAAAAACCGCTCTCATAAACGTCTCACCCAACTCCGATATGAGAACAACACAAACATACCTGAACTAAACATAAAAAACAAATTGTCTTTGAATTTTTTTCTTCTGCTCAGTTACTCCAGTTATATAAGGGTCCTTGTATCGAGTACTGTTCTCTGCATTTGGTGGGCTCCAGTTCCACCCACCTTTTTGGATAGGGTTCAAATCTAAGGTTAAAGAGATAAATAAACTGCCTCCCTACTTTCATACACCCTGACCATCTTTTTCGGCGAGTTGACATAGCTCCTATTCTTTCCTAATAGTTATTAAACAAACGGCAGGTGCTCAAGGGAGTTAACTCGCGTTCCTCCATTTATGCGTCACCCTCGCATCACAAGGGAATCCATGCTCTCACATGAATTTTGTGTGAGCATTGGAAACTCAAGGCTCGGTTGTTGTGGTGGTGGGTATTGAGAACCCCAGATTTGGTCGTTGTGGTGCCTCCTTCTTTCCAGTCACACTCCTTGTCATAATCTATTTTTATTGCTTATTCAGTCCTCCTCTCTTTAAGACCCACGTCTGCTCCACCAGATAGAATTTCGTTAGTCATGGAATTAGGTATCTTTTTTTCCTTTTATTTTTTGCCTCCTCCATGAGAAGGGCCCTGCCCATGAGTGGTGGTAACGCGTAAATACTATATATAATATATATATATATTTATATAATATATATATATATATAATATATTAATATATATATATTATATATATATAGTATAATATATATATATATATACTATGTATTAATCTATCTTATCGTGTATCATATCTTATTTGTCCATTAATTGCAGTCTGAGGATACTTAGTGTGAGAACCACGGATATTAATACCATTATGATCCGCTTAGTATCATAAAATCCAGCTCTTAATAATAAAGGAACTACCTGTTATAATTAATTTTTATCTATTAGACATAATAGTCTGCATCGTCATTTTGATTATTCGAGTGTCAAGATTTTAAGTAATAGATGAGAAACACATCATCGTGATAGGTTAGAATAAAATCACAAGATGTGATATAAGAAGATGTCCATCGCTAAATGATACGGTAACGTGTCCGAGAATTATTCTACGGACTACACGATATGAAATCTCGATGCATGCTTTTCAGGCACACGTAGTAATGCATAATTTAATCAATTAGAGACAGCATGCCATAACAGCCTAGACAGATTAATTCATTGGATCAATTCGTACATGCAGTACACACATACCAGTATCATGGAGGATAAGAGAGATGCAAACATCCATGAATCAAATCCGGGCTCATGTAGCGGATGATCCGACGATATGAAATACATATGACAAATTAGGTAGACGACAGATATCTCTACATAGAAGCGGAATGGTATATAGTGGTGAGTGTGTTGGTGGAATCGACCGGCTGGGGGAGAGATATCCCGAAAATAAAATGTGGATTCGAAGTCAGGTAAAGGAATGCATGGAGGGAGAAAATGCGAGTTTGGCAGAGGCGGAAAAAGAAGGTGCCTAATAGGAGTGAATGGGCAGGGTTTTGAACTGATTCGCCCGCGCAACTCTCACTGCCCGGTTCTGGGACCACCTGAGCGCAAGCGAATGAACCCACCTTGACGAGATACCATAGTGAGGACCCGTCACGAGGTCCCGTGAAGGCTCAGGGTGGGATTTTTGACTGCGCACAAATTCCACTAACAAGGTAATAAAAGGGGCGGTAAGGCTGGAGATTTTCTTTTTCGACTGTGTCTCATATATTTTCTACTGACTTTTCTGTTTCCCGGTGGCGGTGCAGTGTCATGCATCTTACCCCGCATCTTTGGGAGAAAAGGTGGAGATGATGAGTGATGAGATCGATGATGATGATGGATGATGATGATGATGATGAGACGAATCGATGATGATGATCGATACAATATATATATATAGTATATATATATATATAATATATATATATATATATGATATAATAATAATATATTATATATATATATATAGATATATATATAGTATATATATATATATATATATATTTATATATATATATATATAATATATATATATAATATATATATATATATATATATATATATATATATAGTTATATATATATATAATAATATTAAATATATATGATTATATATAATTATATATATATATATTATATTATATATATTTATATAATATATATATATATATATATAATATATATATATTATATATATATAGTATATATATTATATATATAGTATATTATTATATATATATTTATATATAATTATATATATATTTATATTATATATATATATATATATATTATATATATATATATAATTATATATATATATATATATATGTATATTATTATAAATATAGTATTATATTATTGTTTTAGGTTTATGTTAGGTTGATTATTATTTTATAGTATATTATATGTATATATATAAATTAATTATATATATTATATATAAATATATATATATATTAACTTTTCTGTCAATTCCTTCAAGAATTTACGTAAACGGCGTCAAATCGTTGTTGACCTCACTTGTGACTATGATCCATATCGCGGCATTCAGTCATAAAGCTCAGCGGCCCGTAATCCATATATTCTCATCCTAATCTACATTCAGAAGAATCTTAATTTTGTAATGGATACGCTCTTTGCTTCACTTTTGATTATTATATTATTTATTATTAAATTTAAGTTGAAAAAAATTTATTATTGATTATATTATTAATGTATTATTATTATTATATTATTATTAATTATTATTATTTATTATTTTATTATTATTATTATTTATTATTATTATTATTATATATTATTAAATTATTATTATATTAATTATTATCTATTATTATTATTATGTATTCATTATTATTATTATTATTATTATTATTATATTATTATGTATTATTATTATTATGTATTAATTTATTTTATTATTTATTATTATTATTATTATTATTATTATTATTATTATTAATTATTATTATAATTGATTATTATTATTATTATTATGTATTAATTATTTTTTCCTTGTCTAATCTACTATCTTGTTACCTACACAAGTTTTTATCTGCCGTCCGGCAGTTTTTTTACTTTAAACTAGTTGAATTGAATTGTCGTGAAATTTTTTCTATACTCTACGTCCTCTCTTTGCCAGATGAATCTGTTTCGGTTTATTTACTTTTTCTGCCGTCTTCTGTTGAGCATTTGAAACTTTTCTGCTTACTTTTGAACTGGGTTATTTTCAGTCATTGATTTTTATCTCTCTTCTTCTTTCTATCAAATCCTTTTTCTCTTTGCCTTCTTCGGTATTTTTGCAAAGAACGATATTTTCCCTCATATATTCATCAGCTTTCATCTTTTCTACAGCAACATTCTATATTATTTTTAAATCTCTTAAGTTCTTCAGCTTGAGGTCGGCTCATGTCGATTCCTCAAAAACCTTCAATATAATTTTATTTGTAATGATTTCGTTCTTAATCAAAATACATTCCTTTATACCTCAAGGATTCCTCTCTCTCTCATCTCTCTGTCTCTCTCTCTCTCTCTACGTCCGGTTCTCTTCCTCTCTCTCTCTCCTCATACTCTGTCGTTTTTACCATCGTGTTCTCTCTCGCACTTCTCCTTCGATCTTCCTCTCTCTCGCCTCTTTCTCTCTCTTCTCTCTCTTTCCTCTCCATTCATGTTTTTTTCTAGTAGAAAATATTTTTTTAGAGAGAGAGAGAGAGACGAGGAGAGAGAGAGAAGAGCAGAGAGAAGAGAGAGAGAAAAGAAGGAGAGAGAGAGAGAAGATATATATATATTGAGAGGGAGAGAGAGAGAAGAAGAGAGAGAGAGAGAGAAGAGAGAGAAAACAAGAATGTTATATGCTTACACTTAGTTTTAAGTTTGTGTTTATGCATAAACAAGTTTCATTTTTACTCTTTCTCACGCGATGCGGTAATATTTTATTTTCATTATTCTTATATTTCTTTGTTATTCAAATTTCATTTACTTATGCATATTTCTTCCCTACTCCACCTCCGTTCTTCTGGCGATAACGGGTATGAAATTGTACTGTTCGGCAGATTTCAAAGACATCTCTGGCCCACTCAAACTCGTTCTGACGCTCGTCTGACCTTTGGGTCCGATATGTCTTGCCAAGAAGGTGATTGACCTTTGCACTTTTCATTTTGAAGCTTTTCAAACTAAAGTCAACGATTGTTTAAATCTCTGTTTCTTCTAATAGTTAAAATAACTTTGGTTACATTAAATTTTTAATTTTAATTCTCATAATAACACGTCACCTTTAGGAAACATACACAAATTTAAGATTTCTCCACCAGTAATAAATATATGTTATGGTGGAGGATTTAACCCCACCACCCATTTGGGAAGATTATGTTTAATAAAACAACTCTTGTTTATAGTATCATGATATTTATTTTTATAATCCCAGTATAATTGTATTTTGTTTACCCTAATAAACTATACTTGTACAAATTACATAACCTAATCTATGGATCAAAATTTGTTTTTAATTGTTTTCTTTTATTTTTTTAAACTATATATATATATATATATCATATAATATATAAATTATATTGTATATAATATTATATACTATATATATTTATATATATATTATATATATATATTTATTTATATTTTTATATATATTCATATATATATTTTGCGCATAGGTCTGTAGTAAAGTTTCTTTTCTTGTCCAAACAGAACCATTTTATAAACTGGAAAATTAATATGTATTCTATCTCTTTAAGTTAATTTTTCCGTAGTAATATTTTAGTTTTTCAATTCACTTAATTCTTCACAAAAAGATGCAATTGTTCTTAAAAAAATAAATAATAAATAAATAATAAATAAATATGAATAAATGAAAAATAAATGTTCATTTAAATCATTATAATTAAAGTCAATTTTTAGAGAATAAAATGTCATCTAAGCATTTTTTTTCAATGTTTCATATTGAATCCTTAAAATAAAACATTTTATATATTTCCCATAATCAAAACGAATAATTCTCTTCTTTTCTCC
>JABUQX010013847.1:0-20000 GCA_015478945.1 Trachelipus rathkii
ATTTTATATTTATTTGTTACTATTATTTATAAGTTTATTGCCTATTCTTATATTATATATATATTATAGTTCTCAATCGTCTAATCTTTTTTTTCTACGAAATATTTTACATAATTCTTTTATCCTTAAAATAAGCTGATCTGATAAGAAATATTATTTTTTTATTTTTTTTACTTAGAGAGTGGACCAAATCACCCCTCATAAACTCCGTTTATATAGGTGAAAATTCATAATTTACTTTCATTAAAATTAAAAAAAAAATAAAAACTCTTAAAACAGAATATCGATATATTTGTTATCTCCTTACATATTATATTCATATATTACTACTCTCTTTTTATAAATAGTGAAACCTTTAACTTACTAATATTTATATATCTCTTTCCGAAACGTGTTCTCTAATTGTCATCTTCTCTACTTGTTGCTACGCTAACAATTTTATTTATTTGAATTATTAAACTAAAATAAATTAATTATAATTTTATTATTTTTATTATGGCTCTTAATAATATTATCATTATTCAATATTAAAAACAGAAATTAATTATTATATAATAATTTGTCTTTAGGAAAAAAACATATATGATTACTTATTATTATATTTCTCATACTAATTTACTTATTAATATCTCTGAATTATGTATTATATTAGGTATTATTATTATTTATTATTATTATGGTCTGGACTTCATATTATATTATTCTCATATAATTATAGAATACTCTAGTGAGTAATTGTTTTCTGTTTTTTAGAGGAAACTGGTGCGGAGAGTTTTTTTCCTTCTTTTGTCTTTTTACTATTGTCTTTTTTCTCGTCTTTGTCTAAAACTCTTGCTTTACATTAATTATACTGACTGTATAGGTTCCTAATTTCTATTACTCTATTATCATGCTTACTCACTTTATAACTATTATTATAATAGCTTACTTATTATAATACTATACAGTTTACAGTTAGGGTACATCTTACTTATATATATATATATATAATATAAAAGGGGTCTTCAATTATATATAACTAGCCCCTGTGAGATTTGGTAGTATGGTAGATTGTGTTTTCGTTTTATTTCTAATTATGTGTATTGTCGTAAGGTACTCGTAGATTCTTAGGGTGGAGGTGCTTGTACTAGATGGTTGTTGGTTTTTCGTCTCCAGGCTTATGGGATTCGCTTTATTGATGTCTGCTCTCGACTCGAAAGAGCGAATACAATGTGCTTTAGTGTTTAGCTGTTCTAGTCTGTCTGTCTTTGGGTGTGTTTATATTTTGAGCTTCTTATATTATTTTTTTCATTGTTTTATCAACATATATTTGAACGACTCCTCTAGTCATTTTGACGGCGCGATGTTATGGTGCTTTAAATCTATCTTTTTCTTTCTATATATAGAGACTATCACTCAAATCACTATATATAGTTATATAGCAGGCGGTACAGGTAGTTTTTTCGAGGGAAATTTACTCACTACTCTACGCGTACACATAACGAACCTATAACCTATATTTTTACGATCAGCCATTTTCTACTATATAATAGTAAGGCAGCAACGCAAGAAGACATTAATGTAGTCAACAATTTGATAATGCGAAAGTGGGTTAGCTTGTAATGATTAGCTGCAAACAAAATTATTAAAAACATAAAGTATGGATTATTACAATAATGAGTTAGGTTTGAAATATTCGATCAGAGATATACACTAGAGCAGCCCTCTCGCCAAGTTAGGTATCTCTAATAGTTACAGATTAATCTTGCTCTTGGTTCATAGGGGCATGATCAATCGCTCTTTCGCTTTGTATCATATATCATTAATTGTTACCTACGCACACATCTGTTTTCTTCTGTGTGTTGGAAATTCCTCATAACTACGTTTTATGACCTCGTCGCTCTCCATCTGTTCCTTCGTAGTGTTGTATATGTCCTTGATCGAACAATGTTTAAGAAATCGCGCTCTACTGTCACTGGTGAGCTTTGATAGAGGAGCAGTAGTAACAGTCACATTGTCTGTGTCCTGATCGGGATAACGTCAGGTTACAGTTTCCCTTTAAGATTGGGGAGCACAAAAGTTTTTAGTTTCTTCACATACTGCACGCTCTCTCTTTCCTTAATTTTAAACTTCTTGGAAGGTGGATGAAATTTTAGTGAGCTCTTCTTTATGCTTCTAAAGTGGTAAAACTAGCTAAGAGCACTATATATTTGGCTTAACGCTAATTGCACTGTTATCGTACGTAGCAGTGGACACTAGTAGAGGGCAGATTATTTGGCCCGTTGAGGTGGTGGTGATAGCAAAAGCATTGAATACTTGTAAGATATAGTATATATATATAAGTTAATAATATATTACTAATATGATAAGGGTTATAGTATCGTATATAGAATACGATAGTATTTTATTGAGATCTTATATAATATTTTTGATAATTATAATTATGATAATATCACGTATTGTGTGATGATTATGTCATATGGATTAGTTATTGTATATATGACTGATATAGTGTATCTTTGTACTATAATAATATATACTAATAATATAGTGATATATATATATTTATAAGTATATAGTATACTCAATTGAATTTCCTATTACCGTACATGATGATCTATATTATTTAGAAGTAAGTTAGATAGGAGGAGAAGAGGAAGGAGAGAGGAGTGAAAGGAGATGAGGATGAGATTGGTAGTAGTTATGCACAGAGCAGCATAGAGATAGAGATACGTAACCATGCACAAGATAGACAGAAAAGAAGAATATATTTTTTTTGGGGGAGTTTTATTTTGATTTTTTTTAGTGATTTGATTATTTTCCTGCTTGTTCATAAAAAGATATACCAAAGGTCTTTGGAACTAGTACTCAAAACAACTGGCTCTATCGCCAAGTATGATTTTTAGCTTTAATATCATAGATGATGATGACGACTTAACATGCGCTGAGTGCAATTGAAAGCGGCTTTTCTGTGGCGTTGTGGACTACGTTTCAATGAAAAGAGTTTCTTATGAATATGGCATAAAGTCGTGTCAAGATGTGACCTGTAAACAATTGAACATGAGAAGGAAGAATAACAATTGCAACAATGTGTAATTTGAAGTAATAGCCTGTAAATGGACCAAACAGTTGATGAAAAGCTTCAGGATATTTGAAAGTATGTCGAAAATGCCAGTGAGATAAAATGAGAGTGAGTCGCCAACAGAATAAGTGATGTTGTGTCGAAAACGGTGGCTCATGAGTGGGAAAAGATCAAACAGAGATATTACCAATGTTGAAGATTAACAAGGAGGTTGGTGAAAACAGTGCTGTCATAGCGTACAATTTTCTATTATTAAATGCCAGTTACACAGATTAGTTGATCTCAAAGTCAAGAAGGCAATATGATATGGAGATGGGAACGAGATCTGTAAGAGGCGATAAAAAAGGCATATGAATGCAGAAGAGAAGCATTTCTTTTTTGTTTGAGACTAAAGATGTGTGTCAAATTTTAGTTTTAAACAATAGAAAGAGAGAAATTAATGACTAAGTTCAATTCGCATACAGATGATCGGTAGCAGAGTATATAGTATATATAATAGTATATAGTAGTAATATAAGATTGTATATATATTATAATGTATAGTAATTATAGAAAGTACTGGTATGTTAGCATTGTAGAGTAGATAAAAGAGCAGATAATAGAATGTAAATAGTGAGAAAGAGATTATAAAGAAATATAAGATAAAATTAGAGAAATTAAAATATAATCACCAAAAATAAATAAGAAAGATAATATAGAAATAACGACTACATCATTATGTAAGATAGATAAAGAGTATAGAATAGATATAAATATATTAAATAAGATATATATATATAGTATATAAGAAATAATAATAATGTATAATAGAATATATATATAGTTTATAAGTATTAAATATAGAGAATATATATGTATAGAATAGTAGGTATATATATTATCTAGTATTAGTAATGAAAAGATATGAGATATAGAGAAGATAAGAAGTAGTAAGATATAAAGGAGTAGATAGAGGATAATAGATTAGCCCTATCTAAATCTATATTATATATGCTAAAAATGATGTAGAGTGTAATATAGGTAGTATAATAGTAATGTAGTATAGTAGTATTAAGTGCTATTGAAAAAGGTATGCATGTGAGTGGTGGTATCATGTAATAATATATATATAATAGAGAATGAGAGTATAATGATAATCATAATAGGGTCTAGTAAAGTATATAATATGAATATATATAAGTAGATAGAATTAAGAGATGTATATATATAATGAGAAAGTAGGGCGAGGAATAGATTAGGAAGTTGGAGTCTTAGTAATAGGAAATTGAGACCACCAATTTAAAATAAACGTTAAAAGATATTAAAGAAAATTAACAACGATTGCCTTTTGAGTATAATTATAGTTGTTATTTAGTACGTTAGAAATGAAGCCAATATGATGTGTGAGGCTGTAACTTAAAATTTTCATTGCAGAAAGGTTGGATGTGCTTTGAGGAGAAGAGTAAACATCACTAGGTGGGGGGCAAGCTACCTTCCTGTCCTGACAAGCATGATCTCATGACATTTAGAGACTGTTATATAAACATTTTGGGTTTAGTCAGTAAAGGAATAATTATTTGATGTTGTGCTGGATCGAAGACGTCTCACCTCAACTTAAGTTGATGGTGATAATTTTGAATTGGAGGCATTAGTGTTATTGACCCGAGGCAGAGCGAGAGTTCAGTATTTATTTCGTAAGCGAGGGAGAATCAGTAAGTTGCCTGATAGTTCTACGGAGATGCAAATAATAGAGGGATTATTCATTTGTAGAAGAATCAATAAAGATATTGAATGTCGCACGGAATGGTTTAGAGAAGGGTGGTGTTAATTTTGGATGCAGGCGCAGGGTAGGGATATCTAGAGCAGGAGACATGTGAGAGGTTCTTAAGGAGGAGGTTGTTTCTCGTCGTGTGAATATAAAAGCTTGGGATTTGCGCCCCAGTTTAGTAGGAATTCCCCATCGATAATGAACAATTACTGGATAGCTGTATGAGGGGTTCACATTTCGAACAGTGCTGAAAATATTGAAGGTTTTTGGATAAAGATGAAAAGCGAATTTAACATCATCTTTGAACGACGTGACGTACGTTGAAAGGAGGTTAATAGGCAAACATGTTCATGGATAGTCTACGATATGTTACAGCTGAAGCATTTGTTGAATACGATATAATGGGGATATACGAGGAGTAGATGCTAGATATAAGAAAGTGGAAGGTTATACTTCTCACGTATAGAGGAAATGAGAGCTATTGAGGCTGAATATGCAGAAGAATGGATTGGTGCTGCAGGATAAGATTAATACTTGACACTTATCAGAGGATAAAAAGAACTCTCAATCCAAATTTTTTTTGCCCTTTATTTTTTTGCATCCCGGCTTGGGTGATCCTATTGCAAAAAGATAGATTGTCCCATTTGCACGAGTGACCGTTAAGCCTTCTTCCAGATAGAAGTTGTTTAGGTAAGATTCATCAATACAGTCTTCCTGACTTACTCCTATGATTGCATTATTGGTAACGTCACACAACTTGTTAATGAAGAAGTTTTTCGGAGATGGGAATTGGTGTATCGAATAATGTTGTTCATAGTTTAGTATACTGAAGAATGAAGTATGTTTGCATGTTATACCGTTAGGGTATTAGGAGATAAAGTAGAGGTTATGATAAGTTATTTGTGTTAAGGGGTAATGTATTACGTTAGATAGTGAGAAGCTTTGTTACGTTGGCATATATTCGTGGATCAGTATATAAAATAACAAAGCTTGGAGAAAAACTTTTGTTAATATTCCAAATTTAATGTTTGTTAATTTATCAAGGTTTTGTTTAATGTCCAAAGTGTAACTAGGATATTCGTATTGTATGAGAATGTTAGTATATTCATGAATATTTGTAATGGCACTACAATTATGTATAGCTGTGTTAATGTGTGAGCGATAAGGTAGATTAGGTTTGTACGTTGTCTTATAGTTAACTTAGTTCGAGTTTGATGGTTTAGGATCTATATAATCTGATGGAAAACGTTTGTTACGGGCTCTAATGGTGTTGGTGCAGTAATGAATAGAAATAAGCTTATTTAGAATTGAAAGGAATGGAGCAAGAATCATAGAAAGAAACTTGACTATAAAACAAGAAGATGCAATAGATATCAACCGAATGGATGGTGGGGTGGAAGTGGGTGGATTTGCATAATAATATTTACTCGATTTACATGTTAGGGGAATAAAACGCAATTATTTTTTTAAGTTATAGAATAATAAAAAGCATAGAAGTTTAGAGTAAATATATATTAGGTTTAGGATAATAAAGAATAAGAGTTTTGTGTTATGTATAAGAAATATTGCTTGGAGTCAATGAGATAATAGATCAGGGAATGGGTGAGGAGAGGTGGCGGAGGTGAATTGAATTGTTACTAGATTTTTGATTGTATAATTAAGCTTTAGAGGTGTAAAAAACGCAAACTTTTTAGAAATTATAGAACGCCATAAAAAAGAATTAAAAATGTATTAATAAATATAATGTGTTTTTAAGCAAATAAGAACAAAATAAAATTAAAGTTTTACGAGTTAATGTTAATACCAAAATATGAAGTTGAATCATAGATCATGGGTGGGTGGGAGGAGGTGTATATGTGTGGTTTGTTGATACTGATTTGATTTAACGATAGGTTTAGAATATGGAAACAGAGAGCAGAAATTTTTTTAGCGTTAGGAAACAGAATAAAAGAAATTTTGTTAGTAGAATAAAAAAAGTTTTAAAACAATAGACAAATATTAAATAATAAAAAATAATAAATTAGTTAAAATTATAAATTAGGAAAAAAATTACACAAAGAATAAATTTAAAAGATGAAGAACATTGTAAAATAAAATAGAAAGACTATATAACATGATACTTGAGGAAAAAAAAATATATATTATTTTACGTTTATACGATTGAAATTTGTGAAATGGAAGCGTTAATTCCAACCTTTCAGAACGATTAATGATTGTTAAGATGCATCACGGTCTTCCATCACTTTATAGTAATCTTGCACTTCTTCCTGTGTTTCGTCCAAATTGTCATCTTCTGAAGGTAAAAATTTCCAAGGTTTTTGAGGTCGCGATATAGTACCGAAGACAAACATAAGTGACACGTAACTCGGATGTAACGAGGTTAGAGATCGGATAAACAAAGGATGTATACAAGTTTCAGTTCCCGCTTTATAGTCAAGTTTACGTATTGTGGGTTAAGGCCAACAAATAGAGGTGTAGACGTAGCGACAGTATAAATATAGTTGCGGACGAAGTTACCGAATTATAGAAAGGTGTATCAACGTTCATCCATTTATGTCAATTTCGAAAGGATATATGGATGCACAGCAACCGAATGCTCATGGGCGTGCGTCGCGTGCTAGGGGCGATCGAGGTTTACTTATGAGAAGAGTGTATTGTAATTTCAATGCTTTACGCCCAAGTTAATGCCCCCGGGATATTGGTGACAGAAAGACCCGCAAAGACCAAATGGGCGTAAGATTTAAGGGGCACAGCCAAATAAGCCTAAATAGGTCGTATGTGAACTTAACCTCCGTGCGTCGAGATAATTGAAGAAGTGTATAAACCGAATTTCATCAGTTCTAAACGTCTATTCCTACTTGGGGTGGGCAAGCACAGAGCGATCTGAGAGGGTGGAGAGCACAGTAAACCATCTCTGCGAGAGTTAAAGACTATAAGGGGGTGTATAACTAAATTTGTCCGCAAACGGTCATATTCACTACATAGAGGGGCGAGCACGCACTCTTTGCAGAGGGGTGCATGGCCAGATAACCCGGTTGCGAAATGTTACGCAGGTGAATCCATAAAGGGGCCAAGTTTGAGGAGATACATGTAGAAGCTACAATCCATAGCTGCTGTGGGTGCGGTGGGCCGGGTGTGCTATGATGGGGTGATAATGGTTGCAAGAGGAGGCCAGCAAACAGAGATCACATATGATCGGCGAATAAGTGAAATAGTAAAGTGACATTATCTATTTAATTTGATGTATATATAATTACATAGATTGTATTTATTATATAATTTATATTATTAGTTATTTTTTTAATTTAGTTTTATTTAATTTATTTAGTTTAATTTTTGATTATTGTTATTATATTTTTTTTTCATGTTGCGGGTTAATTTTTTTAACACAACAAGAACCGTTTGCACCTTTTCCGATATATAAATATTATAGCAGCAGAATATTTAAAAAGCGCCTGTACCATGTTACTTACTAGTTGATCAAGTCGGGTCGTGTGAGTGTGAACTTTCTCTGTCTTTGACTCAGTCTTGCGTCCAAGACTTAAAAAATATGAGGCAGCACGCTTCAATAGATTAGGGCTTGCCCGTGAGCGATGGTGACAATGTAAATATAGTATTATGATAGTATATATAGTAAGTGTATAAATTAAAATATGGAAAATAATAGTAATAAAAAAAGTTTATAATAGTATATGTATATGGGTGTGTAGTATATATATATAAGAATATAATATATAAATATATAGTTATATATTAATAGGTAGAGATATTTTGAAAAGATTTAGCAAACAATATAATTTAGTAGAATATTAATAAATTTGGAAAAAGAACAATTAAATCTGTAACACTCAAGCTTTCGAAGCGACGGGGAAATGTATTTTTTTTTTAGCATTGCGTAATGAGGAGTGATAAGAGTTTTTGATATTGATGAGTAATTGGTCTAGCAAATATTAAGACGTTATTTGAGACATTAGTTAATTGGGTAGAAAAGGGTGAGTTAAAGAAGACTCTTTTAGGGAGCTGAAAATTGATAGATTAAAAAATATCTGAAATATATTTATTACTCTAATTTCCCATAAAGGGTATTAGTAATGCATTTTTAATCGCTTCAAGTTGTGCATTTAAAATTAACTGTTCACTAATAAAGTTGAGAATGAATTAGAGGCAACTAAACGAAGACCATTTTTATGCGAGGTATAAGCAGGATTGAAAAAGTTTGAAATCATCCTGAATGAGTACTAAGGAGTCAAAGATGTGATAGAATAAGATAAGATATAACTCAAATCGAGAGTAGACAGTATATATAGAAGAAATAATAATTAATTATCTTAAACAACTCTAATAATTATCTTTTGAAGAGTTAAAAAGAAATAGACAAGACTTATAAGAATCATAACATAAGCTTAGGGCAATAACCTAACTAACCCAACATGTAGGAGAATCTGGAGCCGTTTATTCAAGATCTACAAAAAAAAAATCATTATTAATTCGTTTTCAAGTAACATTGTAGGCTTGCTATTGACTCGATATAGATGTTATCATTACGTAGTGTTAAGAATCTTTCTTAATTTAAGATCTTAAGACACTTTGCTGAAGATTTTAAGAAATGCAGTAGATTAAGTAGATTAGAAGAGATAAACTGCACTAGCTATTGTACTAGAACATATTTATAACGCAAAATTAAACGCAAATCACTAAGACACACACATTAAGAAAGCAATCACCTTCTATGCTATTTTTACAGTCTTTTTTTTTTTTTTTTTTTTTTTATTTTGTGAGAAAAACAGATTAATTTCATAACTTGAAAACTATAAATTATAAAATTAACATATTCGTGATATGAATATTCTTCGCGTTTAACCTGTCCTAGATATTTATGTATTCCTATAATTCTAATTAATTGATTACTGTTAATTAGTATTATTATTATAAGATTAAATTATTGATAATATTATTATGGTATTATTATTAATTATTCTAAATATTTAATACTTTTTCATATTAATTATTGGAATTATTAATTTATTATTAATTATTTATGTATTAATAAGATCAAATCAAAAGGTGATTAAATTATTAATTAATAATTGGAATTAATTATACCATTGGCAATTAATAATGATTATCATTAAATTAGCAATAATTATAATTATTAATTATTTAATTATTAATTTTATAGTTTAGTATTAATTATAATTATTATATTTTATTATTAGTATTATTATTTTATTATTATTATTATTATGTATTATTATTATATTAATTATATTAATTATTATCATTATTATTTTATTATTATTATTTTTATATATTATTTATTATTATATTATGATATTATTATAATTATTATGAGGAGAAATAGAGAGGAACATGATGTTTGGAGCAAGACTTATAGGAGCTGAAGTTATAAGTGAAAAATTTGATCGATGACAGAAGCACAGCATCACAAGTTGACAAATTCAAGGTGTAAGTCATTGTTAAGTGCTCTACTATAGGTAAATCCATGTAAAATAAAACAGCCTAAAGCCTCAAGTGTGCTATAAGCATTTAGAAGATGATATTCATATGATTTGAAGAGCTGAAATGCAAATAATGGCAAGTTTTTGATAACCGACCGATTCCTAAGAGTATGATAAGTTTGAGTGATGTATTCTTTCTTTGCGCAAATTTTTATTTTTTTTAACTCAAACCTTTTTTATGTTTGTTGTTTGTTTTTTTTGTTATTTTTTTATTTTATTTTTTTTTTTTTTATTGTTTTAAGATTATATCCTACTGATAAATTAAAACAACTAATAATAAATGTAACTTCGCTCCATCTGGTGATGATTTCCGCGAAAAATATATGGAACGGCAGATCTGACAATATTGGTATAAAGTGATAGACCGAAACCAATCCCTTGTATATGTTGCTAAGAAGGGCCGACAAATGGAGATAACTGCCTTACGTGAGTAAAACACGTTAAAAAAAACACCATTCTAAAAAAGTGGGCATGGTAGGGAAAACTGAGAGATACGCAGTACCTGATGGAACTTGTTTACAATGCCGTTGAACAGTCTCCCATCACTAGCGAGTCTTTGCCGAAGAGCCTCACCTTTAAAATATTGGGCAACATGTAATGTCGATACAGAGTAGCTTAAGTATAAGCTGTTTTTAGTGTTCGTCCACTTCCTCATTGATATTAGTCTGGTTATTATTTGGGTATGGATTAGTTGTGTTCGAAAACAGGCGATTATACCTAGTGTTAGATTTACTGCTGCTCAGGGGATAACGTTAAATCTTAATTTTGATTGTAATAAATTCGAAAAATACGGCTCCATGTAATTAAAACCTCCTGTAGGGCTTATGAAATCGTAATAATTTTAAGCTAAGTGTTCTGCTGAAAGTCCTGTTGTTCGTATACTGTTGGCCATAATTATATAATTAAGTTTAATTGTTATTGCTGTGATATCGTCTCAGGATGGTTTGTATGACAGCATATTCGCACGGCAGACTGATCTGACTGTCTGATTTTCAATACTTAGCGTAATTCTAAGGAAATGGCGATATTCCATCTAGAATGCTTCTCTACTTCAGTAAACAATTATAACGCTTTATATATCTATTAAATAGTCTAACTTATAAGCATAGGAGATAGAGGAGATATATAATATGATATAATAGTAATATATATATATTGTTAGTATATATTATATATAAGGTAAGATATATATATAATATAATCATATATAATATTAGATAATTAAAGTGTAGAGAGTATATAATAGAAAATATAATAGTACAGTGGCGGCTACAGTATCATAGGCATGGGGGTAAACTGTAGCAGCACCAAAAAAACAAAAATATAGAACTAGCAAAAATAGGTAACAGTATTGTGATATATTATCTTTAACTCTCTCTGTCTCAGTCTAATCTGTCTCATATCGAAAGTCTACTCATCTCAAAGATCTCTCTTCTCTTCGTACTCATCGATCGTCTCTCTCTCGTTCTCTTCGAATATCAGAGTCTTCTTACGTCAGCATCTCTCAGCTCATAGTCATCTCTCTCTTATATGATAAATATAATAGTATATATAATAATATATATATAGAAAGTAAGATTCTAATAATATATATAGGTAGTAAATATAGTTAATATATTAATAATATAAATAATAGAAAGAGATATAATATTAAGTATAAATATCCAGGAACGAAATGTAGAAGAGTTAGGGGAATTATATTCTTGTCGAAAACTATTTATTAAATAAAGAAAATAAAGTAGAGGGAATTCAAAGTGCTTTATGAACAAAATGAGGGGTGAAAAGGAATGAAAATACATGAGCACTTTGGAACGTGCATGATAGTAGCTTATGAAAGTAGCTAAGACTCATGAACGCACTTTTGCTTGAGTTTATTGTTAGTCTTTATTTGAAGTTACATTTATATATCTTTTAGAGTTTTCGTATTTTATTGTGCAGTTAATAGATCGTAGTTATCAAACATTTCTCGACAACTAATAGAAAGTTTTATATATAAATAGACCAACAAACATTTTCTATTTTAAATAATGAAGTATATCAAGGGTATTTTGCATATAATTGATATAAGTAGTATATAATAGTATATATAGATAAAGTAACAGAGAAAATAATTTGTTAGCCTAATATATATATAGATAAAAATAATAGAATATAAAGAGTATATTAATATGTAATATTAGTGATATATGTATAGATAGTAATATATAGAAATATATATATATGAGTATATATATATATAGTATAAAATAAAAATTAAATATATAATAATAAGTAATATATATATATCTAGAAATTAATCTCTCATTTGTCAGCTGCTGAGAGCACCCAAATCTATCTCAAAAACTACAAAGAACAGTCAAGAAGAGAAAAAAGATAAATTATGGGATGCTTGGTATATCTAATTTTAGTGAGCAGGAAAATGTAAAAAAAAAAAGAAAGAAGAAATAAAACTCTTAAAAATAACAGAGCTAGCATCGAAAAGAAGAATACATTGTTTGGAAGCAGAGCAAAAAAGTTTAGGGTAGGAAATGTAAGAAAGAAAATAAATACTGAAAAAAAAATTTTGATTAATATATATAGTATTATGAGGTAGGAGAGTCCATTTAGAGACGTTTTTATATGTTATCGTTAATAATAGACTTTCTATTTAGGTATTTGTTATTTTTTATTTTTTAACTAGGATGAGATCAAGGTTGACCGGACGATGGCAGGAAGTCGGGGTCTGTATCTTCACGGGGAACTACGAGGTAGGATATTCCCACCCGTCGGGGAGGGTCTCGGACCCGCGGTTGTGTTGGGTGTCGTGGAGGGGTTTCTAGACGCGCCCGCCCTAGACAAGGGTATGGAAAACGGCCCTGTGTTCCCGTGGCTCGAGCCCTAGCTTTGCGTGTAATGTCATGTTACAATGTTTATCTATAAGAAACTGATAAAGAGTAAGTTCTTTAATGTTACCATTGACCCTTCATTTATATATGATATAATAGTATATATAAGTATATAAGAATATATATAATAATAGTAGAAATTATATATAGTATATAGAGTAGAATATATAGGTTATTGTCCGCGCGGCTGGAGCTGATCCCCAAGAGGCAAGTCCAATTTTAAAGCTTTTAGTTTTAGGCAGTCATAGTGACTCTCATTAATGAAAATTTCTCTGTAAGTATTGTAGTTTTTGAGATCTGGTTATTGTTATTTTATATTAACGTATTCCGACTAAAATTTTACAAATGATTTCCATAAGCTCTCATTCACTTGTAGTAATTGTGGTTTTTTGAAAGATATGGATTGTGGTATGGATAGAGGTTGGGCCTATATAGAAGTATAGTCTATAGTAATGGAGAATATCTTATATAGGATAAAGTATATATAAATGGTAGTTGTATATAGACAAAGTGGTAATATGTTTTTTTAATTATAGGAGAGTATATAAATTACTATACGTATATCGCAAGAATTCGCTAGAGAAGAGGGAAGAGGGAAGAAGAAAGAGGGAGAGGAAAGGAATGGCAAGAGAGAGAGAAGGGAGGGAAAGAAGAAGAAGAAAGAAGTAGAAAAAGAAAACATAATAACAGGGAAGAAAAATGAGGGTATAATTGCTTAAGAAGAAAAAGAGGAAAAACAAGAAATGGAGGAAAAAAGAAAAGGGGAAAGAGAAAAAAGGGAGAAAGAGAGAAAGAGGGAAAAGGAAAGGGAGAAAAAAATGAGAAGAAGAGAAAGGAGAAGAAAAAAGGAGAGAGAAGAAGGAAAGAGGAAGAAAGGGGGAAGAAAAGAAGGGAGAAGAAAAGAGGAGGGAAAAGATAGGAACCCAGGAGAGAGGGGGTGCGGCTAGAAGAAGAGAGAAAAGAGGAGAGCAGAAGTGATAAAGGTGGAAAGAAGAGGAACAGGAGAAGTAGAAAAGAAGGGAGAAAAAGAGAAGGAAGAAGGAAGGAGAGAGGGAAGAAGAGAGAGAAGAAAGAAGAGAAGGGAAAGAGATGATAAAGTAGGGAGTAAGAAAAGGAAGAGGAGAAGAAATAAGACGAAGACAGAAGAAAAAGAAGAGAAGAGGAAAGGAAAAAGAGAGGAAGAGAAAAGAGAAGAAAAGAAAGGAGGAAAGGAGTAAGAAGCAAGGAAAGAGAAGGAGAACAAAAAAGAAAAAAAGAAAGGAAGCGAAAGAGGAAAAAAACAAAAAAGAGAAGAGAAAAAAAGAGGAAAAAAGAGAAAGAGAAAAAAGATACAGGAAAAAAGAATAAAGGAGAGAGAAGAAGAGGAAGAAAAGAAAGATGTAGCGAAAAGGAGCAAACCAATGGCGATAACGAAGAAGAAAAAAAAGGGAGGAAAAAAAAAAAAAAGAGGGAAGAGAAAGAAAAAAATAAGAGAAAAGAAAAAAAAAGAAATAAGAGAAAATGGGAGGAGGAGGATGACAGAAAAAAGGAGGAAGAAATAAAGTAGGAGAAAAGGAGGGGAGAGAATGAAAAAGGAAAAAGAACAAGTCAAAGAAAGGAGGAAAGAAAACAAAAAAACAAGAGGAAGAGGAAAGAAGAAAGAGAAAGAAAAAGAAGAAAAAATAAAAAAGAAGAAAAAAAGAAAAGAGAAAGAAGAAAAAAAGAGAGAGAGAGGAGGGATAAACAAGAGTAGGGTGGGGACAAGGGAAAAAAACAAGAGGAAGAAAAGAAAAAAAAAGAAAAGAAGGGAAGGGAAGAAAGAAAAGAGAGAAAAGAGAAAGAAGGAAAAGAAAGAAGAAAGGGGGAAAAAAATGAAAAAAGGAGAAAAGAAAAAACAAAAAGGAGAGAAAGAAAAGAAAAAGAAGTAAAAGAAGATAGAAAAAGAAAAGAGGGATTAGAAAAAGAAGAAATAGAAAAGTGGAAAGATGAAGGAAGGAGGAAAAAGAGAAAGAAAGGAAAGAAGAAAGAAAAAAAAGAAAAGAGCAAAGAAAGAAAGGAGGAGGAGAGAAAAAGAAAAAATGAAAAGAGGAGAGAGAAGAAGGAGAGAAAAGAAGGTGAGACAGTATGATTGACAGAGAAGGAAAGAAATAAGATAGAAGAGAAAAAGATAAAAAAAAAGAGGGAGAAGAAGAAGGAAAGAGGAAAAGAAAGTAAGAAAGGAGCAAAAAAGCGAGGAGGAAGAGAAAAAGAAAGAAAGTGAAAGAAGGGAATGAAGAGAATGAAAAAGACAAAAATCGAGGGAAAGAACGCTTATAATTTAGGAAGAAGGAAAAAGAAGGGAAAAGAGAAAAATAAGAAAAGAAAAAAAAGAAAGGAACAAAAGAAAAAGAAGAGAAGGGAAAAGAAGAAAAAAAGAAGAAAAAAGTTTTTCAAAAGAAAAAAGAGAAAAAGGAGAAAAGGAAAAATTGAAAGAAGAGAAAAAAAGAAAAAAAAGAGAAAAAAAGAAAAAAGAAAAAAAAAGATGAAAAAGATTTTAGATGAGAAAAAGGAAGAGAGAAAAAAAAAGAAAAGAGAAAGGAAGAAAATAACAGATAGAAAAGAAAGAAAAAAAAAGGAAAAGAAGAAAAGAAAGAAAAAAGAGAGAGTAACAAAAGAAAATAACTAAGCAAGAAGAAGAAGACGATTAAGAAAAAGAGGACCGAGAAACTAAAGTAGAAAAAATAGAGAAAAGAGGAAGAGAAGAGATTTATAAATATTGCCTAAATACTAAATTTTAAAATTTAATAAAAATTTGATTTAAATTTTTAAATTAATTTTAATTAAATTATAAAATAGTATCTAGTTTATAAATAAAAAAAATTTTATTTCGCAGGCGCAATTTGGATTGACCTGGACAAAACGAACCCCACGACACCCCCCGGACCCCGCTCAGCCACAGGGCAAGGAAAGCTTGCTGTCCTCACTCGGATTTACGCGTCTGATTTTGGGTTGCCAACTGCTAATTTGCCCGCCACACTTATGAGTGTTCTAATTAAGGAAAGAAAACAATGATTCAAAAGTAAATGGGCGCACTCTTATTAAAAAAAAAACATTTCAAGGTCAGAAGAAGTTAGAAAATAAACATTAAAGACGTCAAAAGGGAGTGTGAAAAAATCATACCGATTCATCATAAACAATATAGGGTTCCAGGGAAGAGCTGGTTGCTGCTTGAAAATTTTCGGTTCCTTCGGAGGGTTTTTTTTTTGGGTTGGGCCAAAAAAAAAACTAAAACATAAATATAACTAGAAACTAAAACCTGATATTTTTGACAGTTTGGACTGGGGGACGACGAGAAAACGACGAGAAAAAAGGAACACGGACGGTCTGTAAGGAAGACAATAATCAACCAATAATTTGTGAAAAAACCATCCCCTCGCGAACTCCTTCTACCTGGCTCTCTACCCTTAGAAATTGAGGACAATTTAACGCACCCATGAAGTTTTATTTTATTTTTATTTTTATTTATTAATATATTTATCAATTCATTATTTAATTTTTTTTAATTATATTTTTTATTTTTTTATCACTCTACAAGAGGTATGCAGTCAACACTCAACACATATAATTTAGTGGCCTCTGTGGATTTGACCACGACTCTTCTTAAAAACTATGGCGGGGACTGGGGCCCTGGAGTCTGGGTGGTCGCTTCCCTTCACAAGCCCCTCAAAAACAAGAAATTAAACCTAAGGCAAAGCTTCAAGGGCAGAATTATATTTTCGTCTATGTCCAGGGCAAGGAAGATCCTAAGAAGGGCTGGGGTGGTCCCTGGCAAAAGCACAGGTGGAAACTCAATTTATTGCAACTCGACTCTGTTGTCGTCCCTGACGATATCCCCCCTCGGACGAGATATTAAATAAAAACATCTCTAAATTCCTAAGGGTTGACCACGATTCTTCTTATGCGGAATGGCCCTGATGTCGCTTCCTTCAAAGCCCTCAACAAGAATACCCACGGCAAAGCTCAGGCAATATTCTATGTCCAGGGAAGGAGTCCTAAGAAGGCTGGTGGTCCCTGGCAAAGCAAGGTGGAACTCATTGCACGACTCTGTTGTCGTCCTGAACGATATCCTGGAAGAATCTAATTCTAAGGTAGACTAAATTTAATACATTCCTTTTACGCACGGACAAACTCTCGCCCTTCTCTGACTATATGATAACTTTCCTGAAAGAGTGAGGCCAATGTCATGTTTCATGTGGCTGTCGCCTTCATCTAGGAGGAGAAAAGCGCCTATCTTGGAATTCCCCATCCTACATTGGCAGTTACTATTGTGAATCTCAGGACAATAATTAGCAAATTGACTCTGTAAGCTACACGGTTCAATTGCCACCTGGACAATCGAGACTGTCAGCCGGCAGCTGCCTTCCATGCAAAGTTCCGACTTCACTGGCTGCATAGATTCGACAACCTCAAACTCTCTCTCTGTAAAGACGGCTATGGAGGACGAGTCCGATAGTACAATAAGAACTGTAGGGAACTATAATATCAAGATCAACAGCAGCTCTAGCGACAGCAGCATCTCCTACTACCTTTTTGAAAAATGGACGGTCAGTGGTAGAGTATCAGCCTTAAGCAGAAGGTTAAGATAATTGTGGACACTTGGCTGAATACCAACGGAAAAGAAGGAATGACCGACTCCTACATCATGGGGGAGCAGAAATTTATTAACCTTTTCATGAAATATAGCACACTAAACCCATCCTCTGCCCCTGTGGAAAAGCTCTTCTCTCTAAATAAGGACATCTTGAGAGCCAAATGGTCAAGACCGTCAGTTGGACCCAATTTTGAGAAGTTGGTGTTTTTGAAAGGAAACTAGCACATTGTAACAAATAAATGTTCCTAAAATCTGCTTTTCATCCAATCAGTATATGAATTTTTATTTGCAGTTGTATTCTATATATATATATATATATATATATATATATATATATATATATATATATATATATATACTATAATAATATATATATATATATATATACTGCTGCTACTACTATATATATATATATATACTACGAAAATATTATGTCCTATTTCTATTAACCCAAATAATATTGACTGTTGTCATTGTAATTATGCATCAAAATTAGGTAGACGTTCATCAAGAATTCCGCGCCCTGGTACGAACATACTTACTACTGATCCAATATTATATATATATATAACGCATATATATATATATAACATATATATATATATATATATATATATATATATATATATATATATATATATATATATATATATATATAACTCAATAACTACTTAAGCATAATACAAGGTGCGGCAGAACCTATAGAGCAGTTTTGGGGGTTCACTGTTGGGGGGTGAGTCGGGGGAGGCAGATGCTCGCGGTCTCGTTTTCTTCCGCCGACATTCCCATTTTAGTATCGAACATGGTGTGGACGGGAGTGCATCGTGGCTTTGCCGTGCGGGCGTTTTATGAAAACAACAATTCTGTGATCGCGACGCAAAGAGCTTTTCGGCGACGGTTCAACATTCCGCGTAACGATCCCGTTCCTCAGGCGAACACAATTCGGTCCTGGGTTAGACAATTAGAAGATGTTTAAAAGTCGCCCTCACACCCTACCAGAGCTAAGGGAGCGAATTGTTGAAGAAGTCAACGCAATACCACGCTATATGTGTGAACGTGCTGTTCAAAACTTCAGAGAACGGCTCCATCAGTGTGTTGCTAATAATGGGGGCCATCTTGAGGACATTATTTTCAGAACTTAAGGATTAAAAATGGTAAGAACTCCCAACCTCGAGTATAATAACATGTCATCTCTATGTACTCCCATTACATTTTTATAACTCTTCAAAATTGCTCAATCGGTTCTGCCGCACACCCTGTATATATATATATATATATATATATATATATATATATATATATATATATATATATATATAAATATATAATATATATATATATATATATATATATATATATATATATATATATATATATCATAGCATAATATATACAATAATATATATATATAGTAAATATTCGCTCGTGAAGTACTCCATTAAAACTTTGTAAAAATTTTAATTTATGTTCGTACTTATGCTAAGATTTGCGCGAGCAAAATTTCCAATTATAAAGGGTAGGCTTGCTATTGTGGTACTTCTTTTGTGAGCAAGCACCCTATATAAGAGGATGATGGTAATTTAAAGATCCATATTTTGAATGAGGAATTTATTCAACATAAGTAAAGATAAACATAAGTAAAGATATTCAATTAAAGTAAAGCAGTAACAATAGTCCCTACTGTGAGATACTCTTTCTTTTTCGCAAGTCAAATGATCACGGACTGTTCCGCGCGTCTACCTCCCTTGCCCGACTCTTCTTTTTGGAAAACTTGCGTTCGAGATTCGAAGTCGCGGCCTTTCCTTAAATTTACCTCCCTTGCCGAAAGTTGCGTTTTGAAGTTTGGAGGAGTTCTGGAGAGAGTATCTCGAGTGAGATCTATTTCTTCTGATTCTTTTTATTCTTAATAATTATTTAATGATGAGTATCTCAACAGGACGGGTTTATATATTATTTCATTTCGACTTATGCTAAAATTTTGCTCGCGCAAATTTTAGCATAAGTACGAACATAAATTAAAATTTTTACAAATAGTGATAATGGAGTACTACATATATATATATATATATATATATATATATATATCTTAAAGAAAAAATGGAAATATAGAGATACAATATAATTGTATATATTAACTTAATAATAATAATAATATATAATAATATAATAATAATATATG
>JABUQX010013847.1:25000-27500 GCA_015478945.1 Trachelipus rathkii
ATAATAATAATAATAATATAGATAACTAATATATATATATATATATATATAATAATAATAATAATAATAATATATAATAATAATAATAATAATAATAATAATACAATATATATGTATAATAACTTAACCAATAATATCTTCTTTCTTCTATATATATAACAATAATAACATGTATATGCATATATTTAACTATATCTAGTAATATGCATATATGTAACGCAATAACAATAACTATGTAACATATATATAATATACATATAACCATAATAATAATATATATGTATATCTTTCATATATATATATGTATATATATATATATATATATAATATATATATATATATATATATATAACAATAATATAACCATATATATATAATAACTATATATATATATATATATATATATATATCTTTCTTTATATATATACTGCTCTCATATATAAATTCGAGGAAGGACCAAATATTAAATTTCTAAGAAAAATGGGGAATAATTATATAAATTTCCAAAATCATCTTACCTGATGTTAACTTTAATCGATGGGCATGAGAGTGAGCAAAGTCCGAGATAACATCTTCAGTTTTTATGTCAATATTTCGATGTATTTAGAGGAGGGAGCAAGTCCAGTAAGTCTTTCATCTCCAATAGTATTTCTCAAGTAGGTTTTCAGAAATCGTAATGTTGAAAAGTTTCTTTCTACTTAAGCAGTATGCACGGGTAAAATTGCCAGTATTTGCAACAAGATGTAAATGTTTAATTGTGACTGAATACAAACTAGTTCTGTTCTATTGCTGTTTTTGGATCGTATGATGCCATTTCAGCTTCCGCAAATCCCATTCTGCTTTTACTAAATCCTCAATTGAGCTTTCCGAGATCTTTCTCGTAAAATGTTACATCTTTAATCTTCTCATATGGCACATTGCACTGTTCGGGTGTGGCATGAGAGTGCAAGGGAGATACTATTTCTTTATGATTTAAAACACCTCTTTCCTAATGCTGGTATTAAATCATCAAGATGATAAAATCGTTGTACGATAATAATAAGTCTGTGGGTCGGGAGTAGGAATGTTGGGTCTGTGATTTTGGAATTTGTTAATTCTTTGTGCATTCAATGCCCAGCTCCTGATTCAGATGCCGCTTGCACATTCTTCAGGCTATCTACCTGAAATTACATGTTACAATGCGCTGATGGCGTCAAGCGTGGCTAGGTAGTTCGGTTCATTATATTGTCAACTGCCATGATGTCGATAATATTGCGATCGTTTTTAAAAGGCGCGACTTTCTCTCCTAGTTGTCTATTATATCGAGAACCAGAAAGATGCGCTTTTAAATTTGTTTAGAATTAAGGGTAGCTTTTGAGCTGATCTCAACTTCACATTTTATTTGATTTCTTTTAAAAAAGCACCTTATGGTTTATCATATCTTTAAGTAATAAATGATTCAGTACCAGAAATTTAGAATGTATTATCGTTATAATAAACACCAGCAGCGTTTCTGAAACTTTTTAATCTCTTCTATTACCACCCTTAGAATAAGTTCTTTATTTTCTTCAAGATCGTTTATCTCTTACGCGCCCAGAAAAAAATGTTCAACAATCTGATATTCAATTGCTGAATATTTGATTTACCACGAAGCGTCAGATGAGGGCATAAATTTACAAACAATGAAAAAGCTGGTGGTAAATAACTTTTTGTGACACATTTTTCATTTATTACTCTCTAACACCGTTGAACTCACCACTCATTTGCCTTGCTCGTCATACCCTTGTCCTCACCGTTATTCATATCAACCAAGTTCAGTTACTTTTTCTTCAATTAAATTTGCAAGACTTATTCCCGTCAAATTATTTACTGAGACGAAACACAAAAAAATGTACAACTTTGAAGGTAAGAGTACATCAACCACCACGGCGTATCTTACATGCAGCGAAGAGTTAATTCTCTGGGACACATCAGGCTGTCTCATCGGCCTAAAGCTGGTTAAGAAGTGTTACTTTTATTTGTGTTTTGCGTGAGTTTTTTGCATTGAATGAGATGCGCAGTGACTGAATTAAACATTTTTGACTGTGGATCGGCATACATGGCATTTCCTAGCACTGTTTTTAGTGTTCTGAAAAAGAGAGCATGGGCTCCAATGTGCGATATCTTAAAAGACTCCGAGTATCGTTTCCCACTGGCTAAAAGGTTTCGATTCGACGAATGCATGATGTCCACGTAACGTCTCAGCATGCACCAATCGAATTGTTTCAGCAATTGGAATTAGCCGCTTTCTACTGTCTTCGGCCTCCCTTTTCTTCTGACTGTCAATCTGTTTGTGGATGCTCTCGATTTTTTCTTGAACCTGCTTTTCTACAGCAAATCTCTTTTCTACCGATTCTTTGTGATATTTAGTTGCCTCGTGTTTTTTGAAAGTCAGTGGCTGAATAGGATCTCGAGACAAAAACACCTAATTCCTGGTGTTTTCCTTTACCTTTTTCTTTTGTTTCCAAAAACAATGCACAAT
>JABUQX010013847.1:30000-32500 GCA_015478945.1 Trachelipus rathkii
GGTCGAAATTTACTGCATCGTCGAACCATATAGGTTAGGTTGCGGTTTACTGCCCTCTAAGTTCAAGTTATGATATGTTTTATGTATACACAGAATCTATATATGAAAAAAAAAAAAAACAATACGGAATGTATTTTACCCAGAAACATTATTTATTATCCTACCTTGAATTCTTTCACGCATTAGCACTAAAATACGTTTTCTTTCTCATGCAAAATGAACGTTTTTGATTACTTTATCAATTAATTTTTAATTTTTTCATATTTCGTATCTTTCTCTTTCCCACCTTAATTAATTGCTAGCATCATATACTAGTAATATATGAAAAAAAAAAAAAAAAAAAAATTTATCTGCAAAATTAAACTTATATATATATATATATATATATATATATATATATATATATATATATATATATATATAATATATGCTTGCCTATAGAATAATAATAATAACCTTAATAATAATAATATATATATATATATATATATATATATATATTATATATAAATATATATAATAATATATATATATATATATATATATATAACATATATATATATATATATATATATGTATGTATGTATAACTTCTCTCATAGCATAATATATGTATATATATATATGTAATAATATAGATAATAATAATATTAATATATATTAATAATAATATATATATACTTTATATATATATATATATGTATATGCTCTTATATCTTCTTTCTCAATAATAATAACATATTAATAATATGTATATATATAGCATATACACTAATATAACAACCAGCAGCCAATAATATATATATTATATTATATGCTATCTTTTATGTACTTCTTCTATGTATATGTAATATATAATAATATCTTAATAATAATATATATAATAATAATAATAATAATAATATAATATATGTAATAATATATATATATATTATATATAATAATAATAATAATAATATGTAATAATATATAATATAATATAATATAATATGTATAATATATATGCTGCTATATGTATGCTAACTATATAACTGTATAATATGTATATATATATACATATATATATATATATATATAATAATATATATATCATATTTATATATATGTATATATATATATATATACTGCTAACATCATAACTATATATATATATATATACATAACACTAAATAACAACATATATGCTCTTTGCTATATATCTTTCATAACCTTAACTATGTATGCCAGCAGCCAACCAATAACATAAATATACTGCCACTTATCATATTGCTGTATATATTCTGTGGAGTTTGGGAAGGCTGATGTAAATCAGTGCTCCCTTTAGTTAAGTGAAGTGATGTGTGTGTTTAGTTACCTATTTATTTTATGATTTTATCCCATAGTTTTTTTTTTGTTTTTTTTGTGTGAGTTTATTAAATGCTTTTCCGTTTTATTAATTTTAAATAATGTTTTAATATTTGAAGAAATCGTATCTTATATCGTAAAGATAAGTATTTCGTTTTAATTTTTTTTTAACTACAATTTTTTTTAAACCTTTCAGTTTATGACAGCTAGTTGTAGTTAGTTTTTAGGATAATTCAATATTTATTTTGACATACATGTAGGTTAGTTAATTTAGCTAGGGTAGTTAGTTTAATTCTCTATTAGTATTAGGCTACTTTTTATTTATTTTATATTATTTTCAGTAATTTTTAATCTCAATTTTATCTTTTACTGATAAATTTTAAAAATTATTATTATTATTATTATTATTATTATTATTATTATTATTATTATTATTATTATTATTATTATTATTATTATTATTATTATTATTATTGTTATTATTATTATTATTATTATTATTATTATTATTATTATTATTATTATTATTATTATTATTATTATTATTATTATTATTATTATTATTATTATTATTATTATTATTATTATTATCTTTTTAAATTTGGGTTTGGGGGTTTACTGATTCGTAGTAAATTAATAATTATTTTTTTCCTTAGTGTCGTGATTTTATTAATATTTTTTTTCTCCCTCTTTATTTATTGCTTATTTATATCTGATTTTGTTTGTTTAAGGTTTGGGCTTAGGGCCAAACTTACCAAAGCGCTCACATGATATCTCGAAAACTACGATATGTACAAGAAAACTAATAACATATTTGGAATCAGCGTATGAAATTTGTATGGAATTTTTTTTAAGGGGCTCGAGCCTGACTGGGGACAGAGGGGGTACTTCGTCCCCCGTCGTCCACCGGTAGGCCGAGATACCCTGACTCCTTCCATCTTTGTGATTTACCCGGGGGTATTGCTTTAGTTAAAAACAAAAATAAAAAAAATTAACATATTTTCTACCCTTATTTCCATGCGCAAACTAGAGCATGTTTTTCATATAATTTACACTTAGCTTTACATTTGACAAGTCATTCAACAACATTCTTACAATTAAAAGTGACTCATCGAGCTCACTTTATCTTCGATAAAATTTGACGCCGTAAAGTTTTC